>JAOVVF010031717.1:0-12134 GCA_028565595.1 Duopalatinus emarginatus | reverse complement strand
CAATCGATCTATCTATCTATATCTATCTATATCTATCCGTCCATCCATTCATCCATCCATCGACCACAGTCCAAAGACATGCAGTCAGGCAAATTGGAGATACCAGATTCCACACACAGAATGTGTGTGTCTGGGTGTCTGCCCTGCCAGTTAGTGCTGGGATAGACTCCACAACCCCCCATAAACCAGTAGTAGGATAACCAGCTTAGATAATAAATAAATGAACAGATATTATACAAAATTATACGGGGGAAAAGCATTTAGTGATCAGCTGTTATCAAAGCAGAAACATGAAGGAGAATGACCAGACTGGTTTGAACTGGTAGAAACAATCATGCAACAGTCAGTCAGTCAGTCAATGAGATTACACTGCTTCCTCATTCTGACGTTTAAGGTGAACATTAATTGCAGCCCATGATTGCCTGATTGTGAGTAAAGACTTACATGTGCAAAACAAAACCACCATTGCTAAATAAATGCAGCAAAGCTTCCTAAAAGGACAAATGACCCACAGACAGAAATCAGTATGTGGTCACTTCACTGCTCATTACTGATCTTAACAGATTACACATGAGACTGAAAGAAAATTGTTCTCTTACACACACACACACACACACACACACACACACACACACACACACACTGAAGACAGTGTTGACCTTACATACATGCCGTCACTCATAGTCAGATTTTTCATTAAAAGGCAACTAATATTTTCATTTTTCAAAACGAAGATTCATACTGAAGAATACCTCATAGGACCCCATGCATGATACATTAAACAGAAAATACCTGACAGAAATTTGGATTTGACAGTTGAATCTGTCGACTGTCTCCCAGCTGTATGACAGAAAGTCTTCTAATTTCTGATTAAAATTCCTCTCTCATCTACTCACTCCTTTCACTCACAAAATCAATATGTCTCCCACAGAAACCAGTGCCCCCAGTGTCCCTTTCAGTCATAGAAGATTGCTCTAAGCCAAGGACGTACTACAACCTGGGAATATGGATCGTCCTTGCAGAATTACTGTGTGTGCGTGCGTGTGTGTGCGTATATCTATTTTTTTATATCTTGGTTGGGAACAAAAATCCTATCAAGTATAGGAATTTCTGATCACTTTGACCTTGTGGTGACCTTGTGTTTTATGTGTGTGTCAGAGAAAGTCAGATCCACTGTAATATTATGTTAACAGACTCGTCATGACCGAGCTGTGAACCGTCACACAACAACCGATGGGCAGATTAAAAGTATGTTAAAAGCATTCATTATCCGTGTTTACCAAAATACTTCCCCAAATCCATTACTGCAATGGCAACACTCAAGCATCATTAAACTGATTACGCTTGTTGTTAGGAGCACGCGCACACACACGTGCACACACACACACACACACACCACCAGCACCAGCACCCACACCGGGACCTGCACCATCCTTTTCCACTAGGTGTCCCAACTATGTTTTTTCAATCCTCACCACTTTAACCTAGGAACACCGTATCTCTCTGGATTATGGGATTCACGTTCTGTGAAGAAACAAACAACACCATAATGAGAGCACTTCAGCTGAACAGGAACATGGAGCCGTGGATTTTTCCTATCTCCTATTTATAATTCTTGTGACATTTGTTTCAGTCATAATCCATTCACAAATATTACTAGAACATGATAATATCAGAGATAGATTTGGATAGATTAGATTAGATAGACTGGATTTCTTCAAAACAATCAAATACTTCATTAAAATCTTAAATGTTACATCTTCATATTAGTCTGTGTGCTAAACAGTTCTGGGGTTGTGGGTTTGAACCTCGCTCCAGTCTCGTCTGTGTACATGTTGGGTGTGTGTGAGATACCCTGCGATGGATTGGCGCCCTGTCAAGGGGTTATTCCTGCTTTGCGCCCAGTGATTCAGAGTGGGCTCCAGACAAACCGTGACTGCTGTGTCTGCATACAGAGGAATTTAACCTTTGTATTTAACTCATCTGTGCAGTGAAAAACACACCAGTGAATGCACACACTAGGGGGGCAGTGAGCACACTTGCACAGAGCAGTGGGTATCCCTATCTCATAATGCCTGGGGAGCAGATGGGGGTTAGGTGCCCTTGCTCAAGAGCACTTCAGTCATGTCTTGTCGGTAAGTGGGATCTATCTGGCAACCAGTTACATAACCGGTTCTCTAACCTCGAGCCATGGCTGACCCCAATCAAATTAAATGATCTGAAGGTTGTGAGTTCAAATCCTGCCACCACTAAGCTGCCACTGTTGAGCCGCAGTTGCTCAGTTGGATAAATGAGATAAATGTAAGTCGCTCTGGATACGGTTGTCAGCCAAATGCCATAAATGTAAATGTAAATACTACAGAATCAAAACTAATTAAGCCTGATTAAGTGTGTGTTTATTTTATTAATAAATAATAAAGAAATGTTAGTATGGATGTATCAGAGTTGAATTCAGGGGCTGTACACTGAAATATAAAAATCATCAAAACAGAGAAGATCTCTTATACACTCAGGCAACAGACCTTATACATATTTTCTTTCAGTATTATTATGATATTTACTGGCGAGATACAATAGCCCATAGTTTCAATTTAAATTACAATAAAATATAACAAAATCATAATAATGTGCTTAAGGCATCCTTATCTACATGTAAAAACTCAACCCTGTTACTGATTTAAAGGCGAAACAAAGACATTCAATACCGAGGGTAATGCAGCATGTGAAGAGTCGACACAGCATCGTAAGGGCAAAATGGCACCTATTCACCAAGTCACCTAGACAGACTGAAGCCTGACTGTTCTGAACTTTTTAAATCGTCTTTTTAAATCTTTTAATACGCAGCTTTTTCTTTTAGTCCTTTGCCATTATAAACCTTTCTCATCGCTGGCCACAAAGTCATATAAAAACCAGGACGTCCTGTGTTTGCTCTTAAACACTTTTTTTAGGTCATTATTTCTCCACATAGGCAGCCCATTAGTCTTGACCCTTAAAAAAATCAATCCCACTGAACACATAATTGCTGCTAATTGAAGTGAAATGAAAGGGATACTTTTGTATAATTTAACCTCCACATTTAACCCATCGGTGCAGTAAAACATACATATACACACACTTGTGAAGTGAGAACCCTCGGCCAGAGAGGTAGGCAGCTCTGTCCACAGTGCTGGGAAGCAGTCGGGGGTTAGGTGACTTGTTTAAGGGCACCTTAGTTGTGTCTTGTCACTTATAGGGCTAGTTACTTAACTAGAAGCCCATGGCTGTCCTATTATTATGAAAGGCTGACACAGTAAGAAGCTACGGCAAGGTTTATGCAGGCAATCCACAATTAAGGCTTTTATTATTGATTGAAGAAATAAGCATGCTGGTGACCATGCTGGTGACCAGGAGGTGTTCAGAAAGCACTAGAGCACTCGAAAATCTCTGATATTCCAGCAAGAAAGGTCTGACAAGGTTTTAATTACAATGACAAAGTGTGTGTGGCAGAAATGTGTCAGCAGTGTACAAGTGTTAATCAGTAGTTGATCAGGTATTGAGTACTGTGACTATGTGTGATATGTAATTATGCATCCTTGCACAGTTAACAATGATCATTCCTCATAATAATAAAATCAAATTTTGTATGGCAGGCTGAGAAATCCTGCCGGGGTTAAATATGACAAAACAGCAAGCTTTGATGGAAACTAGATGTAAACATGTTTCTGTCTGCAAGAGAATTTATCAATCCATCAATCACATTTAAAAAAAGGGAAAAAAAGAAAAGAAAAGAAAGAAACTGCTGTTTAAAAAAATTCTTGTTATTTAGCCTGCTTTTTAATTTTGGTGTCTGCTTGCAAATATCACACTGTCAAAAACAGTTTTAAATGCTAAAAAAAAAAAAAAAATAGCCAAGTGCACCTTTCTCCAGACTGAACTAAATGTTTATATAGCTATGTGTCACAATCAGTTTGTAATTAGACTCTAGACTTTTCAAATATCCTGCACTCTCACTTCATCATCAAAGTACAGAAGGAGCTACAGAAAACAGCACAGAAGTCAGCAAGTGTATGAAACTTAAACAAGCAACAAACAACTGAACAGAACCTAATGAACAGCTAGACTTCATTTGCCTAGAATGTTATAAACGTAGATCAGTGGAGTGAAGAGACGACGATGAGACTCTTATTTAAACTCCATGAGTGATTCTTCACTCCAATGATTAGACCTAGTCTGATGCAAATGAAGCTGATAGTTTGTTTGCACACAGAAAAATATTGACATCCACCCACAATAGTAAACGCACACACTAGGGGCAGTGAGGACACTTGCCCGGAGGCAGAGCAGCCCCTATCCATGGTGCCTAGGAAACAGTTGGAGGTTTAACATACAGGTATACAGATAATCTTTCAAGAAATCATTTCACGCGTTGTCGAAGCCGCTTATCCTACTATTGGGTTAAGGGGGATGCTGGAGTATATCACATTTCTTATTGGGTGGGAAGCAGGGAAACACCTTGAACCAGTCACCAGCCCAACACAAAGCAGAAAAAAAAAACATGCAAATAAACCGTGCAGCTAAAACTGAAAACTGTCCAAATTTCCTCGGGTGAAGAATTTTCCCAAGGCTGACAATCATTTTGTTTTTGTTTTTTTTCACTTTTTCTCTTTTGCCCTCTGCATGGGATATGACATGCGCATTTACTTACCCTTGAAGAGCTTTTTCTCCAAACCAGTCCCCTTTCCCCAAACCATGCAGATGCACAGCGTCATTGGGCGATTCCTCCCGGGTAACGTTCACCTGTTATCACAAAAGCACCGTTTCTGAATCCTGAAAGATCTGAGCATTAGAAAGTCAAATCTCACAAACAGCGCTTGAGAATATGCAGTCGTGCCTTTGTGTGTGAAAGAGAAATCTTACCGTTCCTTTACTGATGATGAAGAATGTGTCTCCTCGAGCGCCCTGTCTGATTATGTATTCACCATCACTATAGTGAGTCTAAGAAAAGCAATCAAGAGAAGAAGAAGAAAAGAAGAGAAAGAGAGGGAACACGTAAGACATTGGCGTGCTCAACGCACCGCATCACGTCTCTTCTTCACTCAGATTCATGCTCATGTCACAGTACAAAGGTGTTTCTCTTCCTTGCATACACAAATTCTTCAACAATAAATATCACACAGACAACACAGTACACCACTGTATATGGTTGAAATAACAACAAAAACCACTTGACTTGACTTGAGAGGGTTGTTCAGTCCCTTGTGATTACAAGACCTACAAGTTCTGCCAAACCACCATACTGCTATACTTCCCTTATTGGCTTCCTGTAGCTCCCCGCATCAGATTCAAAAACGGACCAGCACCCATTTGCCTCAAAGCACTTATCACACCCTTCACTGCACAACACTCTCTCTAATCCTCTAGCACTGCTTGACTGGTATCACCATCTCTCAAAGCACAAGAGACATGCTTCTCTGTTCTAGCATTCAGGTGGTTCCCCTAGATGTCTGTATAGTCTGGAATAATTTAAATTAGCACACTAATAGTACTTAAAAAAAACAACAAAAAACAAAAACAAAAAAACCTGTGCTGTCTCTGTGTTTTTCTTATTTTATTTATACAGATGGCAATTTATTAGCATGTTTTTACACCTAAAGTTTATTTACTCTGGTTCAGATCAGTTAAAAGTTTACAGTTTTAAACCCATAAAAAAAGATTTGTTTTCATGCAGGGAAAAATAGAAGAGCACCAAAATGTGTCACAACAACCCACATAAAAACACTCTTTCCACTTATTTGTTCAGACCTGTCTGGAGATCGAGAATAATGCAGATAATACAGGAAGAAGGTGCTGGACTACTGAATGCACTGTAAAACGAAGCAGTTCATTGAAGAACCTCATAGGTTACTCCAAGAACCTTGGGGCTCCTCCAAGAACTCAAATTTTCCTCAATGCTCACAGGGGTGCCTGGAAGAACTTTTGGGATTCCTCAGTACAAAACCTGGTTCATCAAAGAACCCATTAGAATTAAGGTTCCTAGAGGATCTTTAATTGGATAGAACTGAGAAAGTTTCTCAAAGCACATTTATGCCATTTAACATGAACATTAATTCATTAATTCGTAATTATTTGAGCAATGTACCAGGTTAAGCTAGACCTACAGAATGCCAAATTTGCTTCAAATGTAGCCTTGATATACTAGTCAGATCACGTTCTTACCACAAACAAATCGATCCAGAATTTGTTTAGACCTGGACTGAGACCAGCTCCTCTAAAGGGTCTCGGTGCGGTTGTTTTGGTCTGCGTACATGTGCGATTACTGTATTTACACCCGCCCAAACAAATCGCACCACTCGTATGTTCTCCCCATGTCACCGACTGCTCCGGTTTCCTCCCACCTTCCAGAAAGCACTTATGGTAGGCATATCGGATATGCTAGGTAAAAGTGTACGAGTGAATGGGCGATGGATTGGCACCCTGTCTAGGGGTATTCCTGCCTTGCGCCCAATGATTCCGGGTGGGCTCCAGACAAACCGCAACCCTGACAAACTAAGCAGATAGGAAAATGACTGAGTGACTGAGTGAGTTCCAAGCAATTTTGCAAGTTGTTCTGTATAAGCATATGCCATTATTGTGCTGGAATTATGATCACGAGTTTTGGCTTCAGTAGTTAATTAAACACAAGAGACTGCGGTGTGCATGAGTTTAGCCCAATTTTGCTAATTGGCACATTCGTTCATCTTCACTAAGCACTTTATCCTGGTCAGGGTCATGGATCCAGAGCCTGTCATGAGAATATCGGGTATGTCCTGCATGAAAACACACACACCCACACACATGACTTTATCCATGCAACGACCTTCCACTGGCAATTATAATGCAGCTCATTACTGCTGTTAGACCCAAATCTTAACCCTAACCTTATACCTTATACCTATACTACATTTATAAAGGAGTGTCTAGTGCATAGGTTAAATTATACACTCAGCATCCACTTTAACAGGACTACCTGTTCCCCTTCTCACTCATGCAATTAATTATTCAATCTGCCAATGCATAAAATCGTGCAGTTACAGGTCAAGAGCTCCAGTTCATGTTCACATCGAACATCAGAATGAGAAAAGAAAATGTGATCTTAGTGACTTTGACCATGGCGTGGTCGTTGGCAGACGAACTGGTTTACATATTTCATAAAACGACGATGTTCGCACACAAAAGGCTGTGTATGTGTGTGGAAATGACTAGTTGATGAGCGAGGTCAGAGAAGAACAACCAGACTGGTCTGAGCTACAATGAAAGCTATAGTAACTTCTTTACTTCTTTACATTCTTTACAACCATGCTGAGTAGAAAAGCGTCCCAGAATGTACAGCATGTTTAATCTTGAGGTGGATGAGCTACAATAGCAAAGGACCACATGGGCTTCCACTGCTGCTACAAGAACAGGAATCTGAGACGTCACAACATTTTAAACTCAGTGCTTGTTTTGATGCATTCGGCATGGGACTGTTTTAACAACCTCAGTAAGATTTATTTCCATCCAGAGTCAAATTAATATTTGAGATCTTGTTGTAGATTGGAGAGTTAAACCACTATGAAAAGTCTTCTCCAGCACAACCCAAATACTTTTAATGGGGTTAAGGTCTGTGTAGGCCAATTCATGTCTGAAAAGGTTTCCTTATGCTCCCTGAATTTACTAGATAAGTCTGATGAATCTTGGAATTGTCATCCTGGAATATGGCCATGCCATCAGAGGAGAGAAAAATCAACTGCTGTTATAACCTGCTCATTCAGTACATTCAGGCACTTAGCTGACTTCATTCCATTGCCACATAACTCAATCATCCACCAGACCAGAGAGCAACTCCAGATTATAACACTGCCTGTAGCGACTCCAAATCTAAACAACTTTTAAAAGGGAATCCGTCCTTATCTGGGTGACACCTGATAATACCTAATTTTTTTCTACTTTGAGTGTAAGTGTCAAAAACTGTGTAAACAGAAACTTATGAGCACAGTGGTCAGTCAGTGGTTCACGTTCACTTTGCAAAGTGAAAGTGAAAGTGAACGTGAACCACTCACTGACCACTGTGCTTACAAACAGAGAAAATTGACCCCCACATTTAACCAATCTGCATAGTAAAACACATATACACATACTAGTGAACACACACTAATGGTCAATGAGTACATGTGGCTGGAAGAGTGGGCAGCCGGTTCAATATGGGGGAACTGAACCGACAACCTTCCGGTCACAAGGCTGGTTCCTTAACCACAAGCCCCTAACGTATGTGTATGATTATCAGGTATTTACGAATTCATGATAAATTTAACTTTAAGAGCAGCTGCAGTCCTTTTACTGTCCAAGGAAGACCATCCACAGCCATCTTTATGTTTTCTATGTGGTACCACCTACAGTATTCTGCTATAAATATACCCCCAAGGTGCACTGATTTAAATTAGTCCTATCAATAACAATATCCTGCTCTAAATAAAAATCTAAAATGTCTTTTTTTTATTAATAAACAGCTACTGAGACACTGCCTGAAAGACAGTACCTCTCTTTCTCTCTTTCTCTGAAGAACAGGAACCTGTCTATCGAGCACCGACTGGGGTCAGTGGCTTACTCCATATTCTATCTGACTGATTACTCAGTGTGCACTGAGGTCAGCAGCCAGTGTGCTCCAGCGTGATGGGTTACTGGCTGAAGAGCAGCTGAGCCAGATGATTTTTTTTTTCCCAAAAGGGATCCTATTATTAGCTGTTGCACTGCTAGCTTTTTGGGTTCTGGAAAACCTAGCATACAAATAAGCTGCATGGTCCCTAATGGTTTATGCTTGTTACATAATATGATAGAGCCTGGAAATACTCAGCGCTGTTAATAAATTGCTTGCATCATAGAATAAAAGCTCTTCAGAGGGTTAGTTTATAACTTGTAAGGCAGTTTAGCTGTCTCAACAGACCACCTCCAATACAGAATTATTTCATTAACAAGATTTAAATGTTTATACAATACACTATGTGTACAAAACAATATGTACTTATTTGTGTATTAGCATCAGAAGATTTTCTCTAATGGACATTTCCAGCAACAAATTAGGTTCATGCTGACGTTTATATGTTTACTTGTTTTCGAGTTATTGGAATCTGAATTTAATTAAAACTAGGGCTGTCAAACAATTACAATTTTTAATCGCGATTAATCTCAGAATTTCATATAGTTAATCGCTATTATTGCATTTTTTTAAATCTATGTAAATGAATAAGGCTTTAAAGTGAAATGTTAAGCTACAATTAAAATAGCGAACACATGTTATGCTAAAAGTACTTGTTCAAAACTGCTGGGACAAGAGAAAATGGTAAGGGAGTTTATTCACTCACATACTAGGCAGTACTGAACATACAAAACACAAATGAAATGAAACTTTCAGTTTAACAGATCTTTCACCATCACTCAAACTTAGGCTGCGTCAGAAATGCCATACTCCCATACTAGTTAGTATGCGACATGATGTAGTGCATCCGAATACCTAGTACATCACAGGTAGTATGTGAAAGGTTCCTGGATGTCCTAAGTATGCCATTTCGGATGCTCGGATGCCTTACTCTTACTGAAGCAGCACACGACAAGCCCCAACATGAACTACGGGTGAATCGCAGGGCCAAACTAGAATTTGCGTTAACGGCACTATTCTTTTTTATCGCGATAATTCGAGAACGCATTAATGCGTTATTATCGCGTTAACTTCGACAGCCCTAATTAAAACGTATTCAGTTTGGCTCCCAGGCGACGCAACAGAAAATCAGTTGCTGTATCATGTGGAAATCGCAAGTTTAAATCCTGATGATGTATGACTGGGAGTCCATACAGCAAAACTGGCATACTCCTATATCTTCCACTTCCATATCAATCACAGTGACACTATTCTATCATGCGTGTCTGTGAGCTCACGCATACTTAAGTGGACAGGAAAGGTTTTGTCCGAGTATGTTACTTTGCTCCCTGACAATACATAACTGACGTCCTGTGACCTAGAGGAAGCATGTGATATCCTTCACCATCTCTGGTTGGTAGATGGTGTATGATGGTGTATGGTGGGACAAAATCAGGGAAAGAGGTTGGTGGGACAGGATGACGTTAAAAGATAAGAGTCGAGATCATTCGTTCATGAGTGCAGCATGAACTGGTTTGAAACTTGACCCATTACTACAAAATCCAGATATCACTCATATACAGTACATAGTCATTTCCAAGTATTTTAAATCAGCTCAATAAACTGAAACTGTTCTTGCTCTTATACCGGTACACAATAGTGCCTTCGCCTCTCCTTTGTTTGGCCAGCAGTGTATAATATAGACATGCAGTGTGAGAAAACCTCATCAGGTGTCACTAGTCATTAGGTGGGTAGATGTAGAAAAGCTTCTATTTTTCTTTCCTTTCATTCCCTCATTACAGGACTACACTACTGTGACTCACACATCAGATGGAAAACACTGACCTCTGACTCGCTCTGCTCCGTGTAGAGCTCAGAGCAGTATGGGAACAGTGTACACTCCCAGTGTCTGAGCTACAAGCCAAACATCTTGTCTTTGTCAGAAAGGCCAAAATCGTCGGTTTCTTTCGGAGGCTGATTTATTTAACATGGCTCAGGCAGCGTGTGCTGGACGTGAGCGTGTATGTTTATGTTAGCTGAGACATGGTTGGATGGAAGAAGAGTAATCTCTGGCTCACGCCTTTATTTTTAGAAGGTGTGAGTTTATGTGAAGTCGTATTTACTAAAGAGTCTGGAATCGGGATCTGGGCATAAAGGGTAAATTCAGCTGAACAGTCCTCTCCTGTTTTGCTCACAGACTGAAGACATCACAGTATGGACAAAAAAACTATTAAATGGCCAAGGAGGGAAAAATCAATGCCTAAGCAAAGGTCACAGCAAACTCTGTTTTCTGGATTAAAAAAAACCTTCACTTGAAAATGTGTTTGAATGATAAACATTCAATGTGGTACTGAAACTGGACATTTTATCAGGCAAACAACTTCACTACGGCAACATTGTAAACATTTTTCTTGACTAAATTTTAGTTATATAGTACTTTTAACCAATAAACATTCTCCTGAAACAGCATTAAAGAATGGGGTGAAACATCGAACCAGATACAAATAATAAGTTTATACATTTATAAATTTATCTTAAATGAGCAAGCAAAAAGTTGACGATGGTAAAGATAAACCACCTGAGATGACAAGAGAAAGAAAAAAAAACAGACACCAGATACCAGATTATTATAAATAATACCTTCTATAACTATGTGCTTTACAATATATAAAATAGATAAAAATAGATATAAATGTGCGACAATGTAGGCAGGAAATTCACCATGTTTTACCATGAAGTCTGAATTTATTGAAAAACATCAACTGTTCACTGATGGGCATTTGACTGATGGAGTGAAAAACTCCATAGATTTAAAGTGACAAAATGATTTGAAAAATAATTTGTTCAGTTTTGAAGTAGCAACTCTACCATACAAATAATGAGGTGTAAACATACGCTAAGGAAAGTATTTATTTGAAAGGCAGTTATTTATTACATGAACTCCACTACGTCCGTAGCAATGCTTAGCTTTTTAGAAAACCTCAAATAGGAAAACAAATCAATCATTCAAAGCAGCGCAAAGAGAAAGCGAAAATGTGATGTTTGAGCAAGTGACAAGGTGCAAATGAAATGTTGGGTGTCTGATTGAGTGGGTTGCTGAGACTGGACATGTCCTGTCACTTTGAAGGGTTTTGTGTAATACTTCGTCCAGTTGGTCTTTGACAGCACCTGCCAGAACAGACTGGAAACACAGGTGAGTGCACTTGAACGAGCTCTTATTTCATTTAACTCCACCACAGCAAGCCAGAAAGCAAGCTACAAAATAATCCATCCATCCATCTCTCTATCTCTCTATCTATCTATCCATACATCCATCTATCTGCTTCAGTAATAATTTACATATATTAAATTCTGGTTCATTGCTGTTGCTGTTACTTCACGTGTGTGTGTGTGTGTGTGTGTATATATGTATAAATAAATAAATAAATAAATATAAATAAATAAATAAATAAATATATATATATATGTGTGTGTGTGTGTGTGTGTGTGTGTGTGTGTGTGTGTA
>JAOVVF010031716.1:0-12135 GCA_028565595.1 Duopalatinus emarginatus | reverse complement strand
TCAGTATGCATCTTTAAAAAGGAAATGTGCATATACAATACAATATGGAGAATAAAATCAGTATGACTCAGTTAAAAAATAACAAACTTTACATTGCTGTAGCTGTTGTTAATCTGTTGTTAAAGCTGTTAATCAACCCAGTCCGGCTTCAAAATGTGTAATACCTACATTGATCCACAGCACGCAAAACGTACTACTTTCACTGTTTTAATACTTTTCAAAGAAAGACACACTATATATACCATGAAGAGGGAAATCAGTCTTTATTAAACAGAGGATTTTATTTCATATTTTTCCTTTATCATATTGTTCTTCCCTCTTTCTTGAGGCTCTATGTAACCTGTAAGATATTATATAGTATAAAAAAATACAAAAGATAAGAGCTAACAGAAATTTTAAAATCTCCAGCTGATATATCGTGTGCATATAAAATTATAAACAATAGCAAAGAAAAGTCAACAGACCAAACAAGTCGTTTCAGCACCAGGATTCCAACGACTTCCTTTAAGGGGAAAACTAGCTGAATCTTGCCTGACAAAACCAATAGTAGACTGTTTCACCTGTTTCATATTGTTCTATTAAAAGATAGATAGATAGATAGATAGATAGATAGATAGATAGATAGATAGATAGATAGATAGATAGATAGATAGACTAGAAACCAATTTTATTTATATCAGTGTTTGTTTTCATTTACAACAGAGATTGTTAAATTATAACAATGTATTCATATTTAGTTAGTTTAGTTAAGTTATAATTTTTATGCATATGAAAAACCTGAAAGAACCTTTTACCAGCAACAAAGAAAAACATGACAACATAAGTAACAGTAATTATAAATATATAGTAATATTATATAGTAATATATATAGTAATTATTTTTAATTTAAATGTTGCCCAAATGGTCGAAATAAGAACAACACAACTCTATTGTCACAAGTCTATTGATCCTGATAATTATCCTGTATATCCTCTCATTTACAGATCCTTAGGTACAGACCAAATATTTTATTGAACATTTCTGGTTTAAAAATCACATACTGCGCCTTTAAGACACTTCAGCATTAAATCACAATTTGTTTGACTAGTTAATGCTCAGGATTACAGATATGAAGATAGGCAGTTTTAGGGATTTTCCTTAGGTTGAAATATATTTATAGCTCTGTCATTTAATAAAGAGCAATGCTGAGAGGGGATGTGCCACAGCAGGGTATTTTCCCAGGCACTTACCATCACAAACAGCTCAATTTAAGCAGGAACTCACTAAAAACATCTTACTTTAGAGTTATGACAAGGCTATTTTGCCTGTACATGCAGCTTAGCGACAGGCAACACAGATAATGAGGAAATGATCTGGACTTTAACTTATTGACATTACTTAGCCTATCTCTGCACAATATCAGCGTGAAAGCTAGCATTAAAACATTAATAATAGTATTAAAAAATAAAATTTACACCCGCCCACCCCACCCGTTTATTACAACATCCCTTAAACAATTTCAGGAACAACCAACGCCAATGTCTTTGCATAATCACTGAATTACAACATATGCTTGAAAATACATCAATTGATTTACAGGTTGAATAAAAACAGTTGGTAACCATGGAATGTGGCTGCAATATGCAAGCTGCAGACCTAGGAAAACTGTGTGACAAAGCATTCATCTGAAATGAACTTTGCAGACAGACAACTTGAAGGATCTTGCAACAAAATGGCAAAGTATTTTGCAAACAGTCTATCAGTTCTAACTGATGAGTGGGCGAAGAAGGTCTCTACAATCACCTCTCCAGAGGGGTGTGCCAATGTTGTGTACAGCTACCCAAAAGCACTGGTAGCTGTAGTTGCTGCTGATCTTTTTGGCTTTCATGACAACATGCAAAATGTCAACATCAACAAATAAAAGGAAGTACACCAGGGCATCAACTCTCCCCCAAAAAACGAGCAAGCTTAACCACGTGATTTCTTTTTTTTTACATTCTGCAACACATGACAGATGACAACCATGACCTGCCTCTCTGGTAGTTCATGCTTTATAAAATACAAAGCCACAGGAAATGTGGCTAAATGTGTTTGATGATACATAAAGTGCAAAACAGCAGTTAACGCCACTGACACCACCACGCAGTAAGTATATCTTAAAACCTGGCTATAATCTTTTGTTAATGTCATAGCATGCCATAGAGATAACTCTGTCATAACGTAGTCAGTTATTTAACTTTATAGTGCAGCATGATGCTGAACATAGGCTATGTATGCTATGTATGCATGCATTTATTTGTGTGTCCATTTATTGGGAAATTTTATATTATGAGCATGCAGTAGCAGTCTTAGTTGCTCTGAATGGCCTGTTCTGACAAAAAAAAAAAATTCCATTAATTATTTTTTTACGTGTGGAAAATAAGCCTGCTTAAGAGCCAGTCTTAGTATAATCATTTAGTATATTTAGCTTAAGTATTCTAATAATAGGACACACAACAACCTACATACAGATATGTGCTATTTAAAGACAACAAGCTAGCTACAACACCCATCAACACACCACCATTTATTCAAAAACTAAGGTTGTTTAAAGCCCCACTGACAATAGGAACTGAACAACTGCCATCATAACAAATGGTTAATGACAATTACATACATTAGTTTTAATAGTAGTACTAATTAATTAATTAGTAGCATATCATTACTTCATATAAATACCTTTTATGCTTAAATCCATATCGAAATCCGAAGGTCTGATAAAACCAGTGATCATAACATCCTGTTATTTTTCAGCAGATAGTCTCAGGTTTCATCATCTTGGAGAGAGGTTAGTGTATGACCTCACTTATCTTTCTCAATAATAAATTATTTGATTTCAAAAAGTGTAACTTCTTCATTAACTTTATCAGTGGACTTAACTCAATTTTCTTTGTTTTCTGTAAGAAAATGAAAAGCGACTATGAAGCTAGTAAGTGATGTACACATTTCTTTTTCGAGATTATGAATTAAAAAAAACTGAAAGTTACTTTGTCTAACAGACAAAAGGCAGTCTCAGCCAGAGAAAATACTGGAGTAAATGTTTTTGTAGTATTAATGGGGCCTATATACTTCAGTGTCCTAGGCTATAGACCTACTGGAGGTCTCTTCTTCACTCCTCCTGCACACCACATTTAAAAAAACATGCTAATTTGTCATATGAAATGACCTTTTCATTCAGATAATGCATGTAGTACTATAGCTATCCATATTTGTGTGAGGAGAGATGAGCTACAGTATGCTTGAGTAAACACTGAACATTGAAATTGTCATCATTATCTCCTCCTGCCTAAAAGGCACAAAACTCAATGAAATTTGAAACAGGAGGTTTCTAATTTGCATATATGTCACATTTAACTAAGCTAGACTTTCTTTGCTAGTGCCAGGTTAGACTAGCATCAATTCCAGTAGTTAACATAATTGGCTAAAGTAGCAAGTGAAATTCTAGTAAAAGGTTATTTATATATTCAATATGTTTGTTTATGTATGTTTGTTTGGTGAATTGCTACACACAATTGTGTAACACATATTTTGTTCTACCTGTTCTGTATGATTTTGTTTAAATAGCTTTGTCAGTAGCTTTTTTGTAACATGTGCTGCACCATAAAAACGAACAAAGGAAAATCTGTATTACTAATAGGTCTGTTTCCTTTCTGATGTACAGCTATAGCTTTTTTTTCTGGATGGTATCGTTACTTCTTGTTCTTCATCTGGGTTTTGGACATCATGATGATTTGGATTCTAACATACCTGAACATTGCTTTGATAAGGAGAATCAGAAATGCCTGTCCCATCTCTAGATACAACTGCCAAACTTAATTCCCCACAATCCACAGTCTGTAAACGGATTACATCACCATGACATCGAATGAATGTCTTTCTCCAAGCATTGCGCTAGTGATTATTTCAGGCTTATGTTTAATGTATTGCACCTCTTGTTTGACCGTTTGGTTGATTATGTTTTAATCACATTGTCTATATTGCTGAATTTTCTCTTCGGTTTTGTCTGCTGTTGATCTCTCAATAAATTCCTGCATGTGTATGTGAATCTGTGCAAAATTTCTGAAAACAACAGACTGATGGTTACTCTGAAAGCATAACAAACATGGACAAGCCTTGAGAATTAAAAAGTAAGCAGTGCTGGGTTACTGGTTGTGTGCTAATCACTGAAAGCTGATTTAAATTGCAGGACTCTCACAAGACCCTTAACCACGTTTAATCTTACCATGGGGCAAAATAAACTAATAAGAGAATTACCTGTTTAAAACTTTTTTTCTACTTTACCCAACATGGCATGAAAACAGTCTGTGAGAATGGCAAGACTAGTCTGAGCTGACAGGAAGTGGTCATTTAAATAACCACTCTGGTTCTAAAGTATATTCTGCTGAATAACTGTGGTGAGCAAAAAAGCATCTCACAAGGAAGCATACCTTTATATATATTTTCCATATTAGACAACTGATCTTGCACTGTCACTTTATTTTATTAGTAACATCCATGTTGCAATGTCATATAGTTGTTGCACATCACACTTTTTATTGTTTACTTTGAAGTGCTCTTATTCTTCCTCTACTGTAATATATTGCTATGTCCTCTTTTTACTGTGCTGCTGTGATACTTGAATTTCCCTCTGGGATTAATATAAACTATAAACTATTGCACATCTATAGACTTAACTGGATCTTTTATCCACATGTCACAACATAATGAGGTGCTTCATTACTGAAGCAACCTAGAGTTGCCCCCAATCAAATCGTAGTAGATGCTGAACAGGTCCTTAATAACGATCAAAACATCCAAAGGTCACAGTGTAACATACCAAACCACTCTTAGCAAACAGCACCCTGACCACTTCTGGTAGTCTCTGTAAGATAAATTGCTTATTATATTTTCCAATTCAGATGACACAAGAAGAAACCAGATTCAAACACAAACCCATCCTCTTCTACCTCATAGTGGACTGTAGGATTACAAATCATTCTAGTATATACATAAGTTGTGTGGAAGAGGAAAGGGAAACAGAAGTATTTTTGCTGTGGTCCACATTTATAGTCAGAGACCTGACTAGTTATAGTTACATGTATTTAAACTCACAGGTACTAAAGTGGATGATTACCATTGCCGGCATTTCACATGCATTTCATACATCTAAGTCTTTCAGAATTATAAACAGAAACATCAATTTAATCAATACAAGAATGAAAATGTCTATTTCTTTGCTGTCTAATGTAATACATCATCAATACATAACACATGAAGAAGAGGTTATTGTTGTCAACAAGGCACCGTGCAGGCTGGTGGTAATTCCATACTGGTGTGGGGTGTGTTCTCATGACATGGGCTGGGTCCACTGCTCCGTCTAAACATGTCATTGATGGCTGCGCAATATATTTTACTTCTTGGTGACCATCTGCAGACATCATGAACCTATACAATGCTGGGATATTCCAGCAGAATAATGCACAGTGCCATTAGGACTAAGTATGGCCAAATGCCGTAAATGTAAATGCAAATGTAAGTCTAAGTAGTTTCAGAATTGGTTCGAGGAGCATTCTGGAGAATTTGGACAAAAACCCAATTAAGCATTTATAGGATGTGCTGGAGAGGTCCATTTGTACCCGGGATCCCTTACCTATATATACCATGGAGCTGTCGGTGACTATCCAGATTGCATGGCTCAACATCCCTCCAGAAGGATGTGGAATCGATGCCACATCAAGTTGCTGCTGTAGTTCCTTTTCCCTGAATTATTGCATGTCGGTGTATTTCTAAGAAACTTTCACAAATAATAAAGCCACAAGTACTAAATCAACATAAGGACTGCATGGAATCTAAGGTTCTGTACAAAGCAGGAGACATCCAATAGGTAAGGAAGGTGGGAGCTTCTAAGAGGTTACGACACATGATGTCAATGTAATTCAATCATTCCCGATTAGGGCATGCACTGTTGTGATCACTTGAGCTTAACATAGGCCTTAACAGCTAACAAAACAGTAATATTTGCTAAGAATAAAGTAAGCGTATGCACCCACACATACACACCCACACACACACAGATCATAGAGACAGTCAATAGCAGGGCTCCAAAACACACCATAACACTGTTGACTCTGACACAGGTGTTGATTTCTCCAGGGCAATGCATCCTGTGCTTAATGCCAAGGTCAAATCAACACACTGACGTCTATTATTCATTAAATTTAGCTTCCTAGAGTTGCACTATATACTGTGATGACTGCCATAGAGGTTTCACCTACTTTCTCTTAGGTGTTCATCTTACCTGGCAAGTATGATATTCAGAATGAACTGTGAACCCTGTCACATTAAATTGTATGATCTGTATGTTTATATTAGGTTAATGTCCAGCCAAAGATCATATGTTAACACATGGTATAAATAAAGTGATAAGTGATATGTGTTCCTGAGTGGTTTCTGTTATTCTTATCACATCTGAAAAATTAGGTTTTAATGAAAAACCCAGAATTGCCTGAAAAAAAAACTATCCATAATGTAGGCTAATATTAGTCATCTGCTTTCAGTTGTTCGGAATTTGCCTTCATGTGGATCGGAAAATACTGTTTTCCTCTCATCTGTGAAAGCAGTGACATGACCCTTATCTTTAAGGAGTATATTCTGTTACCAAGATCCATTATAATAAATCATGTCAATACAAAAAAAATAACCTTCAAATACTTCAGCAAACACATCAGTCATCAGGAGATTAGACCTGTTTTCTGTTAACAAAAGAAAAAAACGGCTAAACACAGAGCAGAGGCAGCTACGTGTCCAATGTGGGCACATAAGCATTCCAGAAGCTTGACGAAATGTGTCGCTCAAGATTAACAGCACTGATCAGTGAAAACATTGAGACATCATATTAGCATCAATTTTCTCATTACTGGTTACAGATCATATTCAGGGTCATCTTCGCAAAGCAAATTGCTATGGGAATTTATTCCAGTGGTAAACTTTGTGCTAGATTTTGTTTTCAAATGCCATAAGTGTTTCTTTTTATCCAATTCCATCCAGAGTCATTAATGCTAATTCCTACCATCTACCAACCTGGAAAAGTGAGGCTAGCATAGAGAGCTGGATTAGTGTTCCACCTGCATAGCAAATGGCAAACAACCAACCATTGTTTTTTTTTGTGTTTTTTTAAATAAAGTTTAGCAAAGTATATAAACACACACACAAATTGAGACTACTAAGACTGAAAATATCCAAATTCTAATAACGGCACATAGTTAATCGCAGGCTAAAAATTAAGCACTACTTCTTTGGATTATTTGGGTCATTTTTCCCAGGGTCCAATGTTTCCCAGATTTAAATAGCACATAATGGGAACATGACAAAGGGTGCCCTGTTCTCAGGGACATATACTTGCCAGTACTACATATGTGCTCTCCCAGGATCCAAGGGTTAGGGTTAGTACCTTGGGAACATAATACTACTACTACTACTACTACTACTACTACTACTACTAATAATAATAATAATAATAATAATAATTTTTCCTTATAAAACCCTTTAACACAAATATGAAGAATAGAAAGCATTTACACTGAAGTGCCTGTGTAGGTCCCCCATGGGGCATGGACTTCATGAGCTTGCTGAAATATTCTGTAGGTAATGAACACCACACTTCCTGCAAAATGGTCCACAATTCTGTAGTATTCTGACGTGTGGGATTTCTGTATTCCACGGAGCGCTACATGGCACCCAAGATGTGTTTAATAACACGGAAATCTGGTGACTCAGGTGGGTAACTAGTGTCTAGTTACTGCTCATTTCTAATGGAGTTTATGATTGTCAGATTTAGGCCTTTTTATTTTGCAAGGGAATTTTCTGCAGTACTGTTCATTATTGTTACATCCCACCCAGTGCTAATGCTAAAGATGCGCTCTGTGAACTATACAGCGCTATTAGCAGACTACAGAACATACACCCTGATGGACTGATTATTGTTGCTGAAGATTTCAACCATGTGAATCTTAAGTCAGTTCTACCCAGATTCCACCAACATGTGAACTTTGCTACGAGAGGAGCGAACACGCTGGACCTTGTTTACGCAAACATTCCCAGCATGTACTGGGCAGAGCCCCACCCCTACCTCGGATACTCAGATGACAACTCTGTTATGCTAATTCCAGCATACAGACTACTTGGCAGACGATCAAAATCTGAAGCAGGTGAAAACCTGGCAAGGAGCAATCTTTGCTCTTCAGGACTGTTTTGAGCACAGTGACTGGGAAATGTTCAGGGATGCATTAACCTACAGCAACACCACAGACTTGGAGGAGTACACTTGGAGGACTCATCTGTGACTTGCTACATCAATAAGTGTATAGATAACGTGACTGTTTCCAAGTTCTTCACCATGCGTCCCAAACAGAAGCCGTGGATAACTATAGAGGTGCATACTCTGCTAAAGGCTTGAGACTCTGCCTTTAAAGCAGGAGACAAGGTGGCCCTAAAAAGAGGAAGGGCTAAACTGCCTCGGGCCATCAGAAAGGCAAAGCGTGCACACCACAGCCACTTCAGAGACAGTGGTGACACATGATGTGGTCAGACATCCATCGCCAACTACAGGACAACACCACCTGCCTGTGACAGTAATGCCTCCCTTCCAGATGTGCTGAACGACTTCTACACACAGTTCAAGACAAAGAACAGTGTGGCAGCGAGGAAAACCTTTCTCCCAACAACCAGGTGTTGTGCATTACAGCAGCTGACATGAAGAAAATCCTACACAGAGTTAAGCCATGGAAAGCTGCTGGACCAGAAAACATTCCTGATAGACTGCTTAACACTATACATTAACACTAACACTATATCCACCATCATTCACCTGGTGCTCACCCCTTAATTCAGCATTCAACACAATCATCAAAGCACCTGATTGGAAACTGAATCTACTGGGCCTGAACACTTCCCTCTGTAATTGGATCCTGGACTTCCTTACTGGGAGACCTCAGTCAGTCCAAATCGGATGTAACATCTCCAGCACCACCACGCTGAGCATCATGGCCCCAGGGCTGTGTGCTCAGTCCATTGATGTTCACCTTGCTGACTCACAACTGTGCAACAATGCACAGCTTAAATCACCTCATCAAGTTTGCAGATGACTGTGGATGGGCTCTGAATGTAGACAAGACCAAAGAGAAGGTTGCTGACTTCAGAAAGACAAGTCGTGATCACTCTACACTACACATCGATGGCTCTGCTGTGGAGATCGTCAAAAGCACCAAGCTCCTTGGAGTTCACTTGGTAGAGGATCTCACCTGGTCCCTCAACACCAGCACCACAGCCAAGAAAGCCCAGCAATGTCTCTACTTCCCGAGAAGGCTGAGGAAGGCACATACTCACTACATTTTACAGAGGAACCATTGAGAGCATCCTGAGCTGCATCACTGCCTGGATTGGGAACTGCGCCGTATCAGATCGCAAGTCCCTGCAGATGATAGTGAGGATGGCTGACAAGATCATCAGTGTCTCTCACCCCACCTTCACAGACATTTACACCACACGCTGCATCCGCAAAGCAACCAGCATTGTGGATGACCACACACACCCCTCACACACACTCTTCACTCTCCTACAATCTGGAAAAAGGTACCAGCATCCAGGCCCTCACATCCAGACTGTGCAACAGCTTTTTTCTTCATTGCCAGTGGGCTATCTGCACTGTTTTCTCCCTGTATTTATAATTTATTGTTCATTGTATTGCATATTGACTTGTATATTTATTGTGTTGTCTCACGTATTTATTATAAATCGTCTTGCGTCATTGCACACGCCACTGCATATGTGCACTTTATGTATTTAGTAGTTTACTGTTCTATGTAGCACCTTGGTCCTGGAAAAACAATGTTAAGTTTCACGGTATACTGTACACCACTGTATAGCATCACTCCTCCCTCCTAGAGAAGAAAGCAACTTTTTTTGGATCTCTTCTTGCATCATTGTGATTGATGTAATTTCCCAGACAGTTAAAATGAATCTTAAAAAGAGAATGCATATTTAGAGTATTAACAAAACTCATTATACTCATGTTTTATTCAATGTTTATAAAGTAAAGATATTAATGTTATATAAAAAATTGTTAGAAGTAGTAGTTATTACAGTATTACAAAAAAAACTCCATGGCACTCAATTCTTAAATCTGGTTGCTCAGATGAATGAATGCTGATTCATTTCCAATAACAGCAGCTATGAGAGTAGTTTTAGCTGCAAGCTTATATTAATGCATATATTATTCTAATAGCATTTGTAGTAATAATAGATTAACAGAGATTAAAAATGTTCTTACTAGCTCTGCTAAACAGAAGTGGATTTTTGAGACAGAATTATTCATTCGAAATTAGATTTAATGATCTGTCTTTGTCTTGATGAATTGTGTTTCTACAGTTATTGCCAAAACGCAATTACTGGACTCTTAATCACAGACTTTATGCTCTATGCGTAAGATTATTGCCTAGAGTTTTGGATTGGACACATGTTTGTCCTGCCAAGTAAATAAAAATGGAAATGTTTCAGCTCTCAAATATATCATGATATTCAAGTATATGAGTAATGACACTTATCGCATGAATAGAATTATTGGTTAAGTCTCTTTGATTACATATTTAATTATCTATCGCTAAAAATACTGCCTCTTTATTACTCTTCTATTCATCCCAACAAGTAGCACATGATACAGATAGATTCAGTGTGGGAAAGCGAGCAAAAATTCAAGCAAATACTTTCTCATGGCACTGTATGAATGTATGATTTGGCTGCGTACCATGGCAGTTTCAGGTTTTATGGATACGACACACACATATCCCTGTATTTTAAGTATTAGTGTTAAAGGCTGTGTTTCATTACGGTGAAACAAAATCAATTCCAAGCATTTGGTGTTTTATTTGCTAACTTTAAAGCCATGCTGCTACTTTTCTGTAGTGCAGACAGGAGTCCCCTCTTCATTCCCATCTTGGAAGAGAGGACGAGTACAGTGCCTCCAAATCACCAGAGAAAGTCGGAAGATGAAGAAAAAGCAGGCCAGTGCCAAGAGAACAGCTGCAGAGAACAGGAAATAAAGAAGTGAATTCACGACATCTAAAAGTCTACATGTTCCTGCATCTCCTCTGATCTATGTAGCTGAAGCCTATAATCCTTGTACAGAAAAAAACAGAGATGCAGAAAAGGGGTGGAATGAGTAATTGTTTTGTTGAAATGTTATATTTAAGCTTATTATTAAGATATATTTTATTTACATTATTTTAAAGAATTTCGCTGTTTTGAGGCTCATTTAGCCTTTAAGGCAAATCAGTTCCAGTGAAAGAAGACGTGGCTGTACCTGTCACTTCCAACAAAGAAGGCATTCCTTGTGTATGTCAGTCCTAGTGAAAAAGCCCTGGCTTCTGTACCGGTCAGTCACATTCTCCAAGGTGTGACCTTGTTCCTGTCAGTCCCAGTGCAAGAGAGGTGGCTTCTGTTGCTCTCAGTGAAAATGAAGATAGCGACTACTCTAAAAGTCAGTAACAGTGAATGAGGCATTGTGTCTCAGACTCACCTGAAAACACAGCATTTCTGCCTGGAGCTGCTGAATTGTAGTTTTTGCTCAGGTTTCCACTGAGAGCGACGATCACGACGGGGTAGGCAGTCAGAATGTAACGCACATGCTTCTCAATCACAAAGTTCTCAACAACAAACCTACAGGAGCAAAAACAAAAATCTGAAACAATACAAAATAATATAAAATGTACATTAGACAATGTATGAGGACTAACCATATAATCACTTCTAATAGCAGAATGCACAGAGAAACAGTTGCTGCATCTGTGGGTGACATGGATTTAATATCCAACACAATGGTTAAGTTGAGGAGTGTCGCTATAGTCGTCCATGTTGCATAAGTGGCAATACCATTTTGAACCTGAAAAACAAGTGAGCTGAACATCACATAGTCTATAACTCGCACATTAATTTGCCATGATGATATTATGATGAGGGAAAATAATACAGCTAGCATTATATGATTTTATTATATAAAACATTACTTCCAGATTGTAACCAACATTCATTGTGCATCCATTCAAATTTGCTTCCATAATCCTGAACAGGGTAATTATACCCTG
>JAOVVF010031715.1:0-12138 GCA_028565595.1 Duopalatinus emarginatus | reverse complement strand
CAATGTAGGTGTGTTTCTACATATGCATTAGAGGCCCACAGGAGCCTAAAGAAAACTTAAATATCAAAATCAGAGCAAATCAGAGAATGACCTGTTTATTGGCCTCTGATCAGGGTTGTGTCTCCCTGCTGGTATTGCTTGACTTAAGTGCAGCTTTTGACACCATTGATTATGCTATTCTCCTTCATAGGTTAGAGAATGTTCTTGGAGTTAAGGGAACAGTCTTGTTCAGGTCTTATTTGAGTCACCGTTATCAGTTTGTAGATGTAAATGGTGACTTTTCTATACCAAGGAAAGTAATGTTTGTTTCTATTACTAAATTCTGATAAAACAGAAGTACTAGTATTAGGACCACAGTCAGCTAGAAGTAAAGTTTCTGATTCCTTGTTGACTCTGGATGGTGTTTTAGTTACGTCATGTACAGCTGTTAAAGACTTTGGTGTGATTATTAATTCTAGTCTTTGATTTAAAGCTCATGTAGATAATATTACCAGGATAGCCTTTAATAATCTTATAAACATTGCTAAGATCAGAAATATATTGTCACTACATGATGCAGAAAAACTTGTTTATGTTTTTCTTACCTCTAGGTTGGATTATTGTAATGCCTTGCTGCCTGGTTGTTCCAGTAGGTGTGTAAACAAACTGCATTTAGTCCAGAATGCAGCAGGCAGAATCCTTTCTAGAACCAGAAGATATGGAACTAGAACATATCACCCCTGTCTTATCCACACTGCACTGGCTACCGGTCAAATTTCACATAGACTATAAAATACTACTACTGACATAAAGCAGTGAACGTTCTCGTGCCACAGTACATTAGCGACCTTCTAGTCTCTTACAATCCTCCACGCCTGCTTCGGTCAAATAATGCAAGCTATTTGCTACAGCATTGGCTACAGCAGGGGGCAGATCCTTCTCTTATAGAGCCCCACAACCATGGAACAGCCTTCCAATTAGTGTTCGGGACACAGACACTAGGCTGAAGACGTATTTGTTTAATCAAGCATATTCTTCATAGTTTTCCCGTAGTTCAAGGCATAGGGCTGGAGGGTTCATGGTAATAGAGTGTTTTGGTAAACTGGGATGTTTGGATGTTGTCCCCCCTCCACTCTCACGCATTCACTCAGGTTTGATGACGGTGAAGTGGCTGACTGCCTTATGTCCCAGGGCGCCCTCATGTCCGTGTCAGCTCCCTTGTACTCCCTTGTAGTTATGCTGTCTTAGCTAGTCTGCCAGAGCTTGTCCTGTGCCCTCCTTATATTTAAAGTGACCATTACATAAAGACCATACTTAACTCTTGGTTTTTTCTTCTCATCTTCCATTCTAATGAGCTACACCTGCTGCGGCTGAAGCACCTGGAGATACCAGCAACCCTGAGTCCTGATTCTGATGAGCTACACCTGCTACAGATGAGGCACCAGGAGATACCAGATTCCTGATTCCTCCTACTCCCCAAACCCTGCGTACACTGTGACCCCTCTTATCTTCTTACAGTCTCATCTGACCCACCATGGACATAGACAGTCTTCAGTACACCATAATGGACAGATGTAGAAACCATGAATTAGATCACAGACTTTAATTCTCTGGCTACCTGCACTTTTGTTTTTGTTTATAATTACACATCAGTGTCACCCAAATGAGGATGGGTTCCCGTATGAATCTGGTTCCTCTCAAGGTTTCTTTCTTTTTTTTCAGGGAGTTTTTTCTTGCCACTGTGGCCACCGGCTTGCTCATTAGGGATAAAAAAAAAAAAAAAAAATTATATAAATGTATTTGGGATAATGTCCATTGTTAAAAGCGTTATATAAATAAAATTGAATTGAATTGAATTACATTTTGACATACCTGACAGATGTGACACGGTCAATACATGTGTTTATACAGTCTATCACAGATGAGGTGTATGTGTCCAAGTGTGTGTACGAGTCCATTGTGGCTTGTAAAGAGAACTTAATCCAATCAGTGTTCTGAAACTGATCCTGTAGAGAGGAGATAGCCCCTTCAGGCCACACTTTAGCTGACCTCGTTGATGTTTTCACATGCTTGATGAGTGGCACATACTTGGGGAGCAGGAATGGTGAAAGGTGATCAGACTGTCCCAGATGGGGGAGGGGGACAGTCTTGTAGCTGTCTGGAATGTTCGTGTAAACATGGTCCAAAGTGTTGTTTCCCCTGGTGGAACATGAGACGTTTTGCTGAAATTTCGGCAGCACAGTTCGTAAATTGGAGTAATTAAAGTCTCCCGCAACAATAAACTCCAGGTGTGCTGTCCAGGTCTGTTGTCCACCAATCACTGCACTCAGCTCCTCCATAGCTAACTTAGCATTAGCATCAGGAAGCACGTAGACTGCAGTTACAACAAGAGCTAAGAACTCTCTCAGTAAATAAAAGGGTCTGCACTTAATTTTCAAATACTCTAGATTTCCAGAGCAAAGACTTTTAGTTATAGCAAAGTCTGTACACCATGATTTGTTTACATAAATGCACAAATCCCCTCCCCTGCTTTTACCGGAGTCCTCTGCCACTTTGTCCGCTCATAACAAACTGCATCCGTCCAGCTCTACCGCACTGCTGGACGTTGCTGTTGAGCCACGTCTCAGTTAGAATCATGATGTTCAATTCCCTGATCCATCTCTGTATAGTAGTCCAGAGTCGCAGCTCATCCATTTTGTTTGCTAGAGACCGAACATTTGCAAGAAAAATGCTGGGAACAGGTGGTTGATGCGGGTTTAGCTTTAGCTTAGCCCGTAGTCTGCCTCACTTTCCTCACTTTTGTTTGCAATTTTGTCGTCTGCACTGACTCCGCTTGACTCGCAGAGTCGATTCATTAGTCCTTTGGATTTCCCGGGGAATCTGTTTATGCAGTTCGCACCAATATTAAGCAGGGCCTGTTGGCTGCATGAGATGCTTGACTGGCAGTATGGGATAAAAAAGTTAAAGAAAAGATAAAAAAAAGTAAAAAAATCTAGAGAGACACGGCCTCGCACTGCGTGCACGACGCCATCTTGGTCATCATACTACTGGATGTACCTTGCCTACTGGATGTACCTCTCTTTGATCTCTTTGCCCCTGAGAAGAAACAGCCCCAACTTACTGTGGCTAGCATCCACCTCTTGAATAATGCGCAAATTAAAATCAGCATATGCAAGGACAGGATCAGTAATGAGCCTTCTCTTTAGCTCATCGAAACTCTGCTGACACTGCTCAGACCAGGATCGTAAAGAAGTAAGACCGACACTTTTGAAAAGTCTTTAAAAAGTACCAGGAACATTAGAAAGCCCAAATGGCACTCTATTCCACTCAAAAAGCCAGAGTGGGGTACAGTCTTAGCATGGTCTTTCAAAACATCATTCAAAACACTCTGGAGAGAAATAAAGTTGAAATTTTGCTAAGTATATTAGCGTAACATCGGGCAGCCGACATGCAAGTCCACAACCCGGAAGTCACAAAGAAGGATGACAACAGGCGGGAAATGAGTAGCGAAAGCAATTATTCAGACACAAAAAAGCACAGGTCTATCACAGACTACAAGAAAGGTTGTACACAGTGCACCAATGACCCATCGCTTCCCGACACCTTGAACACCTTCTATTTATGCTTTGAGGAGTAAACACTGATGACTCATTACTGCAAAACTTCAAGAACAAACTTGTGGTGAAGTTTACAGAGAACAGTGGGGCTAGACTTGACTTGGCTAGAGCATGGCCTGCACAGATGATCATCAGCTGCAGCTTACCTCCCATCGGGTGCAGCTTAGCCAAATGCATCCTTTTGCATTTTAAGGTCTTGGTGATCAGCAGGTGGCAGTCTATGCACATGCACAAACTGTCATCCTTTTTTGTACCAAAACAATTGACGAAGCATAGTCTCCATTATTACCTGTGCTTCCAACAATTAAATCATGTGTGCTATAACCATCTCATATACAGTTGGAGGTATTTGCATGTGCTGGTAATATGCTGGTAATGAACAGGAACATCATTCAAAATTCACTCCTTAAACCCATCCACCTTGCACTATTCACAAAGAAGGCTGTGCCGCATCCAGGTGTCCATGTCCATGATTGTGCATGATTTAGTAAGTGTGGCCAGAGTGACCAGTTCAATGCCATGTGGGTAAAAACTGTTCTTGAGTCTAGTGGTTCTTCTTTAGATGTTCTGGTACCTGGAAGTGGCTGGGGTGTGTGGGATACAAGGAGATGTTGCTGGTCTTCATCAGGCATCTCTTGTTGTAGATTTACTAAATTGGTAGAAGAGCAGCTGTGGTGATGGCCTTGTGTTCAGCAGAAGGGGCATTACTGTAACAAACCATAATGCAGCTACTCAAGATGCTCTCTATGGTTAATATCTCTAGAAAGTGCGGAGAAGCTGTTGTGGACTCTCAACAGACTTCAGAGGAGAGGGAGGCATTGTTGAGACGATGATAGAGGTGTTGAGTGTCAATGTGAGATTCTCAGCTATGTGGACAACTTTTCCACCATTGCCCTGTCAGAGAACAGTGGTGCATGCAGCTCCGTAGTTTTGCTGATGAGAATTAGAGGTTGAGAGGGAGAGATTGATAGTAGTGCAAAACTTGGAGCTCCATTTCCTTTTTACAGGGTCCCTCATCATTGCTGGGGATGTTGCCAATTGATGTGTAATCGGCAAACTTAATGATTGTATTAGAACTGTATTTTACGGTGCAGTCGTGGGTATACAGTGTGACGATTCAAATGCAGATGGTTTTTTAAAACACAGAAAACAAAACACAAAAACAAGGCTGTGGCCATAAATATACAGTACATAAACACAAAACTGGGGCATGATGAAAACCTGATGACCTGCAAAGCATGACATGAAACTAAGACACTTAAATACCAAACTAAATCACAGTGCTAAACACAAAACAGGTGACAAACATAACCCTAATTAACACAACTGAATAGAAGATAAAGTCTACGTGGGTAATCGGGTTGATTGATGTAGCTGACTGTGAGGGAGGGTGAGGTGTAGTCACCTTTCCTGGCATTCTGCAGGTGAGGACGTCCATAATTCAAGTACATGTGCCTGATTTAATCCAAGGGTGTTAAATTGTGAACCAGTCTAGTGGGAATAATGGTACTGATTCTGTCTAGGTGATTGAGGACAGTGTGTATTGCCAAATCGAAAGGCAAACGCTGGGGTTCAGAGTGTAAGGAAGCTTTTTATGTGGGTTAAGATCAGTCTTTTAAAGCACTTCATCAATATGGTAGGGAAAGTAATTGGACAGTAATCATTCATGTTGCGTATTATGGGTTTTTTTGTCTTTTGCCAGTATGAGTGCTGCAGTGATGGGTCAGTCGTGAATGATCTGGCTCTAAGAGCCAGCTCTTTGAAGTGAGTGACAGCAGCTGGCTCCTGATTGTGAGCCGATTTTCCTTTTGTTAAAGCCACATGTAATTGGTCAGGTTGTGTGGTGGTGTGTCCACACTGAACAGGATGGGAGGGGTTACAGACACACACAGTCACAGCACGGTAAAAACAGTACAGGAGGGAGGGAGAGTCTCCAAAATTCCCTCAGGAGACAAGAGAGAGTGTGAGAGCGCTTTACATCATGTCAGACAGACTACATGCTGGAATGAGGAAGAAAATAACTTACAGGAAATGTAGTGATGTTTATACACATTTTAATGATACTGTTCAAAGGCAGAGTGTAAACTGTGCAAAGTTAAAATTTCATATTGAGCACCTTAAATAGCGTGAGTCCAGTCGCAGAGTGCCATAAGGAATTTTGAGCGTACTCTGGCCAGGAAAGGAATCTGACCCATTCTTGAGGCTGAAATTGGCAATATAGACGTAAAAACTTGGTTAGTTCTTGATTAACACATTCAGCTTGACCATTACCTTGTGGGTGAAATCCGGAGATGAGACTGACTGTGACGCCTAGTTTCTCCATGAATGCTCCCCATACTCGAGAGATATAGATATATCTTCGGGGAGGCCATAAAACCGGTAGACATTGTGAAATAGAGCCTCCCATGGAAAATCTATCCACGATCTACAATGGAGGGTCAGGGATTAAGTCGATTGCCAGGTGGGACCAGGGCCTCTCAGGAATAGGTAAGGTGTGCAGTTTACCTGCTGGCAAGGTGCGTGGAACCTTGGCTTGGGCACATTCTGGGCATGAGGCTACAACTCCCTAGACATATTGGGCCACCAGTACTTGGACATGATGAACTCTGTGGTCCTCCTTGTGCCAGGTTGGCCCGCCCCAGGTGTGAAGTGAGCCCAGGAGATCAAGGAGTTGCTTAGAGCAGATGGGACAAAGAGTTTACCTGGGTGGCAGTGGACACTTTTCTATGTGGGCTGGAGCTCCCGAACCTTCTAATCCAATTCCCACACGATGGTATAAAGGAACTTATCTGCAGGCACCATGGGTTCAGGTTCCGGGGCTGCAGGGTCAGACTCAAATTTCCTGGAGAGAGCGTCCGCTTTCCCATTCTTGGATCCTGGACGATAAGACAGAACAAAGTTTAATCGCAAGAAAAATATGGCCCACCTGGCTTGGCGTGAGTTCAGCCTGCACAAAGATACTCAAGATTTTTGTGATCCGTGACAATGGACATGGGGTGTTTGTCTCCCTCCAACCAGTGCCTCCATTCTTCAAGGGCCAACAACTCTCTCATGTCATAGTTTCGCTCTGTGGGAAAGAGTTTCCTGGAGAAGTATGCAATTGGATAAAGCTTGGCTGGGGTGCCGTGTCGTTGTGACAAAATGGCGCCCACTCCTTGGCTTGATGCATCCACCTCCAGTATGAAGGGTTGGTCCGGGTCAGGTTGCTTGAGGACCGGGGCTCATTCCACCTGAGAGTCTTAGTGGCTCCCTTCAGCAGATCGGTGAGCAGCTTGGCAATTGAGCTAAAGTTCCGCATGAACCTCCAATAAAAGTTTGCAAATCCCAGAAAACTTCAAAGTTCTCTCATCGTGGTGGGACTGTTCCACTGGGTAATGGCCTCCACTTTCTGGCAATTCATGGACACACCCTCAGGTCCAATGTTATACCCCAGAAACTCTACTCGAGGCAGGTGGAGTTGGCATTTCTCTGGCTTGACGAACAGGTTATTTGCTAAGAGTCGGCGGAGAACTTCTCTGACATGCCGGACATAGGAGGGCAGATCTGGCGAGAAAGCTAAAATGTCATCTATATAGACGATAACTGATCTTCCCAACAAGTCTCTAAAAACTTCATTAACAAAATGTTGAAAGACACTAAGTGCTGAGGCTAGTCCATAGGGCATGACTAGATACTAGATAGTGACCCGAGCAGGCCATCATACTCGGCAGGGATGTGGACGTCGATAGCTGAGTCTGGGCTCTCAACCTTGGTGGTCCGGACGGGACAAGACTTGACATTGAGGCATCGTGAGAAGCATAATGAAGACCATTTGGAATTCTCGCCCTCCCTCCAGGAGAGAACAGGGTCATGGGTTTGGAGCCAGTCCATGCTGAGGATGATGGGGTGCTTAGGAGATTCTATGACCAGGAGCATAAAGGAGACTGATCTTCATCTTTAATGGGACGGTCTGGTAGGTAACCTTGCCGTCTCCAATGGGGCCGCCGTCCACTGCTCGGATCTGGAAAGAGATGCTCGTCTTTAGAACTGGGATCCCTTGGGCTTCGACAGTGGCACCTGGTCAGAAGCTGGTCACTGCTCCTGAATCGATGAGTGCTGGAAGAAAACATGCTACATTTTAGCAGAGGATCTGTACACTCAATGAAAGCTCGGTTAAAACACTAGGAGCACCACTACTCACCGAGGGCACCGGAGAGTCGGCCTTAGAGGCACCCCTGGTGCGAGTAGTGGCCTGATCAGACATGTGGCTAGAGCATGACTTTGTTCACCGCAGAAGAAACAAAGGTAAAGCACTGCCCGTCTCTTTCTCTCCTGCTTGGAGAGACGCAGGGGGCCCAGGACCATAGGCTCCGGCTCATCGGGTGGGACCTCTGTCAAGACACTAGCTGGCTGGCTTTGTATCACGTTGTCTAGGGCAATGGCGGTGGCGATCAAGGCATCAAGGGACATCTCCATGTCTTTGCAGGCTAGCTCGTGCTGGATCTTGTTACTTAGACCCCTCCTGAGGGTCACCTTCAGGGGCATCCTCGCTCCACCCGCTCTCGGCTGCTAGGGTCTGGAATTCGAGTGCATACTCTGCGGCTCTCTGCTCGTCCTGAAACAGCAAGAACAAGCACTCTCCGGCACAGCGATCATCAGTGCTATGATCAAAGACCTGCTTGAAAAGTTCTATAAACCTTGGATACGAATGGGACCTGAATGGTGCCAGAGGGCAGTCGCCCATTGAAGGGCCTTGCCATTGAGCAGACTGATTATAACCGCCACCTTCTGTTGGTCCATGAGCTCCCCATGGAGCGTGAAATACAGGTCGCACTGGAGGAGAAACCCCTTGCAGCCCTCTAGCTTGCCACTGTAGTATTCTGGGAGCGCACTGAGCTTTCAAGCACTGCCGGTTAGCTTCCCAGCTGTGCACGGTGGCAGGGATGTCCTCCAATTGCTGCTTACCATGTAAAATCGCTTGCTGCAATTCCCTTGTACCTGCTGACTCCATGGTGGCAGATTAACCTGTTATGAAACCCACACAACGAGGAGTCAAGTGAAGGGTATTTATGAGTCGCAGTGCAAGAAACAGGTATACAGTTCAAAAGAGTTCAGGAGAGTCACACAATAAAAAACGACCGGAGCGGAGCAAACAAAACACAAGATAATCCAACACACAGAAGTTTCCAAGAGCAAACAGAGGAGCGCAAGAAGATGCTCCAGCAAGGGGAACTCTGAAACATAAACTAAATGGAGACTAATGACTAGGCGAAAACGGGAACAACAAGAGAGGAATCGAGACAGGAATACTTAACTTTGAGACAGATCTGGAACCATCGTGGTGACAACTGACATGAAGAGACTAGCCAGTTTGTTGATCCACCATGAGGAGTGGTGATCAACTCCTTTTTATAATCCTCAGGGCGGCTAGATGAGCAATCAAACATGGCCGCCAGCAGGTGAGCCCGATTTGCGATGCCTTGTGGGAGATGCAGTTGAGCTGCTGCCATCTCTAGTGCCACCCTGACAAGTTAATGAGTATCCAGACAGAAAGGCATTACAGAAATCCAACGTAAAGCTAACAAAAGCATGAGCTTTACCTTATGTATGCATCAAGAATTCACCATCTACTAAATATGATGGTATACCGGTACAATGATAACCATTTAAATCTACAAAATATTAACGTAATCAGTCAAATAAAACCTGAACCAGGAGAGGGCTGTTCCCTTTTCCAATAACATTTTCTAGTCTATGATGAAAAATGTTATGATTAATGGTATCAAAAGCTTTACTAAGGTCAAGCAACAAAAGCAGGGGGAAACAACTCTAACCAGAGACAACTTTTTCTTTGGAGATAAAGGGGAGGTTTGATATTAGCCTACAGTTGACTGGAGTCAACGTCAGGTTTTTTTTAATTAGGGTTTGATTACTGTAAGGTTACAGTGTTACACTAATCAGTGAAGACTTAGGCTGGACTCAGACCTGAGTGTCCTGTTTGGGGGTCCGACATGTTGGCAGCACGCTATTACTTGGCAAGCACCACCCATCTCATTGTTAAATCTCTGGAGCCTCCAGCATGGTTCATAAAAAAATACATCACCCCTTACATGGATAATGCAGGTCAGGATAAATGGAGAGGAACCATCACCGCACAAGTAAGATTTATAGGCAAGAACCAGTAGAAGATGGATAAAATCATTACTGATAGAATAATATGGTTTGTAGAAGTAAAATGTGTTTCTTTATTTTTAATTTAATTAATGGTAGACAACATTACAGATCAACATTGATTTCTTTGTATAATTAAACAAGAGTTCAATAATTTGTCTTTACTAAACACAGTATGTTAGCTGTATAAAATATGGGATATTATAGATAAGATGGGATATTATAAGTCTTGTGGTTTTGTTGTAGTGGTAAAGATATATATAAACATAACAGGATTTTAAAATATTTTACATTACATAATACGAACTGAATTTACAATAAATCTTATAAAACTACCTTAAACAGACCGCTTACTTATATCAACCAGTTCTACTATATTTATTTTATTTATTTATTAAAACACCACTGAAGCGATCTGATTAAATTTTACACATGAACAACAGCAGACAGCTCTGCTTTCATGAACACATATACACACAGTGTATACATCATCAGTCCCCATAGATGATGTGAGTCCCAGACTGCTGTGAGCCTTACAGTGGAGGTCTGCAGACAGACCCTTTTGCACTGTCCACATCCTACTGCCAACATCTAGCATGCTGCTTTGATTGTATTGCATACTGTCTGTCACTATTCTGTTACTGTCTCTAAAACATCTCTGAATCTTATTTAGAAACTTAAACCATGTTGTTTTCAGGGTCTATCTGTTGAATGTTATGTGTAATTGCACCAGTAGGTACTACTTAAATTTCAACTGTATTGCACACCAGTGTAATGACAATAAAGAATCTTGAAATCTTAAAATATACAAAGTCAAGCAAACCATAGTCTGTCAGTTTGTCATAGTGTGCAAGGGTCCTGGGCTCCACAGTTTGAAGTTTGTTTGAAGTATAATGTCCTTCTAGTTATAACAGGCAACCTGTAAGATTCATTAACTAAAGTAAACTGTTGCAAAAAATAGCAAAAATCTCTATATTATTGTCATCTCCAAAAATTGATTCTCCTAATTAATTTTTTCTCCTTGAACAGGATGGATGGACCTCTATAGATCTATCACTATCCAGACATTTCATTTTCTCCCCTACAGGATCCCCAAGTTTACAACTTTAAAAGCCCACGCAGGAGATAACACCATAGATATGTTGTTTTTTTTTTAACTCTCTAAGACTCTACAACACACTTCAGGATACAAATCAGGTTTTATAACTCACTAAAAGACATTGACCCACTAAAGGGAATGTAAAGCTGTAAAGCTGCTTTGGGGCAATGTCCATTGTTAAAAGCGCTATATAAATAAAATTGAATTGAATTGAATTGAATTTAAGGGAATACTAACAGGACAGGAAATAGACCTTCCTGAAATTTAAATTGGAACTTGGGAAATCCAGGCCTGGTCCATAGAATACAAACTACATGATCATGGAGTGCTACAAAATTTTAAATTAAACTAGGTCTTCACTTACATTGACTTCTAGTCAAATATAGCATTGATTATAAAATAGTACTATTGACCTATAAAGCAGTGAACGGTCTCGTGCCACTGCACCGGAAGGAATTTCTAGTCTCTTATGATCACCATGCCTACTGTAATCAAAAGGAGCAGGTTCTTTGCTGGATTTTGAATTATGAAGGCTACAGTAGGGGCCAATCTTTCTCTTACAAAGCGTTGATTTTTATGTATAGGATAACATATTCTCTCACACGTACACTCAGGTTTGTTGACAGTGGAGTGGCTGGCTGCTTTATGTCCCAGGGTGCCCTTTATACAAGCAGGCCACCTGAGGATTACAGCATAGTGGGCAAAATGTTATAATATTGTATGCCAGTGTACCACCTACCACGGGTGTAAAGTTTACTGGATGGCACACATGCATGGTAAAATTACCATGCACCTAAAGGGGTGGGATATGATACAGACAGCTTCATCATGCATACTGCTGGGTGAAAAGCTGGCCATCAACTAATAAATCATATCTGAATGTAACAATACTGATTTTAAGTATATGTATCTATTTTTCATGTATTGTATATTAATAAAGTGACTTACAACTTGATATGTCATCGTGCCTGGTCTTCAGCAACGGAACAAAATGGTGGCTGCCAGTTTGTCACAGTCCACCCATTCTCAGTCTCCTGAATTCTAGTGTACACTTCCCACCTGTTTTATGCTAATTGGTCCCACCTGTCTCACATTGCCCAAGCCCGTCAACCAGCACATATAAACCCCATAGCTTTTTCCGCATTTTAGCCTTAGTGATAAGTTGTGGTTAACAGATGCTCAAAACTCTGGATAATATTTTCCATGTTGCTAATTACAGTTCAATTCAATTCAATTTTATTTGTATAGCGCTTTTAACAATGAACATTGTCTCAAAGCAGCTTTACAGAAAAT
>JAOVVF010031713.1:0-12157 GCA_028565595.1 Duopalatinus emarginatus | reverse complement strand
ACCAGAGAAGGAGAGTTGGTCATCCATAGCAACTCCCAGACTATGTACCTCTGTAACTGGAGTGATCATGGTATTCTCAAAGGAAATTGAGAAATCGTGATTAAATCCAGTTACTCCTGGGATGTAGAGCAGGAGTAGTATTCACATTTCCCACCATCACTTAGCTGAGAAATAATGGTTAAAGTTGAATAATTTTGAAGAGGATAAAATACATTTAACTGCATAGTAAAAAGCACATCTCAGTATGTTTACCACAAAGGGTTGTTCCATGCCAGAATATCCGACTACCTCGAGACCACAGGTTTGCCTTTTATTTGTCAGTATGGGTATACTTCAGACATCTATGGCATATCTCCAGAAACATCATCTCGTCATCTAAGGTGTAATACTCATAGACAGTTGACAGGTGTGCCTGAAGGCCACAGTCAGGAGGAGGTGTGGCATATCTTCATTGCTGTTTGCTGTAGGGTAAATCTGTCAAACACTTCAACCTGAAACACACCACCATTTTGATCTTGAATAGAAATCTACAGGGAAAAATCAGTTATGTCAAAGATGGTCGTGTGTGGAAAATAAATATTTTAGGGCAAGACAAAGCTATTCCAAAATAACTTCTTTTGGCTGTACCACAATAGCTCCTGAGTCACGAGACATGCCTTTAAGGACTTTGCTTCAATACATGAACGTATGGAATCAATTCATGGCTCTCAAGCCTCTTCATGGGGACTTGAGCATGATCAATAAGTTATCCACACTCTGGTCAATAAAACTCCCACAACCTCATTAGAAGTGAGAGATATTAATCTAAATTACTTTTAATGTAGTCCTACACAGGGAAGAAATATTGAATCCAGCACATTAGGTGACCTAGGAAAGCTAATTGCAAGCTTCTAATGATTTTTTCAGCATTAGCTACAGGAATAAGGTGGGTTGCATGACCTTAGTTTTGCCATTGTGACTATGATTAGTATTACAAGATTACTTTTACAACTATAAAACCATGGTAATATAAATATAACTTATAAGAAATGATAGAAATGATACCATGGTTTAATTTTACAATCATGGTAAATGTGGTGACTGATATGTGACACCACCAGTCCTGATTATGCTACGCACTGTTGAAAGATAAGACCAGATAAGACATACACGTTTTACAGATTTTTGTGTGTGTGTTTTCCTCACACTGTAGAAATGGTCACTCAGTGCAGACCTAACAGGAGGTAAATAGGTAATCCTCACCACCCTCTGGCAGTTATGAGGAGTGGAATAGAACCAACGTTGTACCATAAGAAAACTGATAAAACCATGGAAATACACAGTTAAAAAATAGCCATTAGTTCAACATCATTCTTAGCTTCTCCTGATAGCACTCCATTCAACCATACATAGGCTAATGTTGGGGTCAAATTTGAACCATTTCTGACATTCAGATTCATCTAAATATTCGTTTATCAGTCTGAAATTGTATAACAGTTACTTAGATTATCCAAATAAATAAATAAATAAATAATCCAGGTGACTTTTTTCCTTTGATCCACATTTATTGAGCAAATTACAGACTAAAATCAGGAAATACCAAACCATTTAAAAGCTCCTCTCAAAAAAGAAAATGTGCCTACTATTCTGCAGGATATGCTTACAATTTTATTTGGTAGACACCCTTATCCAGGACTAATTACATTTATCTTATTTACAAAACCAAACAAATCAGGGATAAGGCTCTTGCTCAGGGGCCAGGCAGTGGAGGTGGTGGTGGTGGTGGAATTTGAATTCTTGACCTACCACATCCCCCTTAGAGTCCCACCACAACATATTTCTAAATAGTAACCTATCACCTATGGGGCAGTTGTAGGAGAAGCTGGAAAAAGTGACATGCATACAAAATATGACAGGGCTCTGTGTAGGCCTATCAAGTTTCCCCCCTTCAGCCCTGACAAATCATGTTTTCATGGACCTCAGCAAGAAAAATGCCTAAAATAGTGACTGAAAACTGAAAACTGAGAAGCATTAGTGTAAGTACCAAACAAATAAGACAGGAAAAAATGTTGTCCTGTTATTTCACCCAGAGAAAGATGAGGGAAGCTAGAAAATCATAAATGGAGTAAAAAGTACTTCTGTCAACAGGAGAAATGAGCAACTTTAAACAAAAAATAATATTAGGTTATCATAGACAAGGGGTTTCTTGTGGGAGGCCTGACAAAAAAAATACTACTATTGGCCCTGCACACTAGTACAGACAGGCATGTATAAGTTTTTGCTTTCTTTTCTGTTTTTAGTCAGCTTCTTTCAGAATTCATTCCGTTTTTTAGGGTGATCTTGTCCTGTTTCAGTCAGTAATGCAGGAATAATATGGTTATTTTTGGCTTTATACTGGGGAATTTAAAAACCCATGGAATTAAATGCCATCATCAGTCATTATCACTAGGTGAACGAGGCTGGTTACTTAAAAAAGCCCCTGTCACTATACATAGCTATGATATGACTAATGAGCCATGCTACAGTATTCACACTTGGATAGCCAGTGTCTAAGGTCTATAGAAGCCAAGGACAAAAATGTGTGCTGTGTCTGCTGCTCTGGCATTGCCCATCTTTAAAAAGCAGTCTCCAGTGTGGACATCCATTGTGCTGACTGTGGAGCTGTGGTTCTGAGACCCATCTGATTTTAATTTAACCCATCTGATTTGAGTTGAATCTGCATTTTCAATCAGACACTGATGTTCAGCTCACATTTACATGTACATGTACATTTATATTTGGCAGATACCCTTACTCCAGAGCCACTGCTTTGAAGCCTCTTTTAATAAATACACCCAGTTACTGGTTCACTAGGTCACAAACTAAGAGTACTATCAGTCTAATTAAATACAAATAAATAAAAAAAAATAATTACATTAAATTAAGTGCTATTATAAGTACTCTTGTACCACATCTTGTGCACTGCTCACAGTGTCTGACTTAGTGAGTGATTTAGCACTAGGTTCAGACACATGATTTCCCGGCACTGAATGCAGGTAGACTGATTGTTACGGCAATCTGATGATGTGTTACAACATTATTTCACATATGGCACAAACAGGCAATATGTTAGTCATTTTGCTTCTTTTTTTCAAACAAGTGCTTTAATCTGCAGTGATCAGCCCATGTACAATGGTACTGATTAAAACCTCACACCTAGGTCAGAAATGCTGGGCAACTGATCATCACTCTGATTCATAGACAGCTCCTAATATGTAAACCAGCTGTGCGAAAGCTACACTGTGTTCATTCATTGGGCTTGCATCCAAAAAGGCCTTGGGGTGTCATTTATAAAATCATGGATTCTAGTTTGAAGTGAAAAGGTGCATGCACACAAAAATCAAGAAATTGCAAGTGCACACAATTTTTTTTATAAAAGCTCAAGTATACATCTGCATGCAGACTGAGCCTCTTCTCCTGCCTGGTGATCATATAATATTCATAAATGGCCAGTGAAAATGACCTTATAAACATTTATATGTGCGGTGCCCCACGCAAGGTTAAGTGAGGCAGCAGTGGCAACAGCAGAGAGAAAAGCAGTCTGTGATTCTTGGAATTCAAGACAAAATGACATGATTACAGTCAGTGAAAACCATTATTAAAGGCGATCATGTCCTAAAACTAAAGACTAAAGAGCTCGTTAAAAATACATAATGGATCCATGACATGCAGTGAAGATTATGCTTGTCTGGTGAGCAGAGATGTTAGTCCTTAGGTTGTTGGTTATGGGAGATGAGGAAGGGCAGCCCATTCTGTTCTGCTATTGGGAATTGGTATAGCAGTTTTCCACCTGACATATCCTGACAATGCCATCATCTTTCAAGCAAACAAGTGGTGTTCTCCACAAGTGAATGAGTGCCCACAGTTAAATAATGCCCACAGTACGACTGGCATAATGGACAGCCATGTATCAATACACTGGTAAGACAGATACTGGCTGATTTCTGTCTTTTCCCTCCAATTTTTCTCCCCTACTGCTGCTCATGCAATGTTATGGAGGCTTAACACACTCAAGTGCTATTCACCCACTTGTGTGTGCTTTAGCTCACAGACACCCACGATTGACCAGTGTCTCTATGATTGATAGGGAACAGACAGTATGTCCTTCTCCCTCCCTGAGTGAATGGAACCCATGATGGTTTAGTTTATCATGGTATCACTTGGTGTGTTTGCTCTATGTATTGAATAGATGGACATTTGTTCATATTTGGAGCTCATTTCTACTAAAAAAAACATATCCAATGTCTGTATGTCTTATTCAGTAAGAGTGCACACCATCTCTGCTCTAAAACATTGGTAGTGTGTGACTGTATTTCTCTTATGCAACTCACCCCATGTTGCTCAGGCATGAACAAATGCCTGTAATGAGGAAGACTGTAATCAAGTTGTTTCTGTGTACTGATCACACATTCATAAACCCAGTGTCGCAAAGTAGTTTATATATATATATATATATATATGTGTGTGTGTGTATAGTTTTCTGCCTTTTTTCTACCAGTTTCAGCCACAAACCAGGCATTTCAACAGTATCATGTTTGACCCCTTTCTTCATTCTGCTCTTGCAATATGTTACATACATTACTCACAGAATGTGCTTGGATCACAAGCATATGCAACCTATTAAATAAGACTTGACCACTAATCCAACCTCAAGTCAGCACTTGACAAACTGGAAAATGAGAATACCACACATGGAAAGTACACCATATATCCAAACCACTATGTAGCCTGAGCAGCATTAGCATAGTCATAATGAAAAAAGATACTTGCTGATTACTGGTACTCTGCCACCATGCTGCAAATTGAGGTTCGGGTGTAATACTGTAGACTTGTGATAGGGCAAGTAATTTAGAAATTTAGTCTACAGTGCTGATTAGCAAAAGAATGTCACTAATGTCACACAGAAACCACCATAGGTGAAAGAGGAATTATTACTTCATGCCTTAATTTCCAATTTATATTTCTCCATATGATGGTCGTTTTTCATACACTGAATGCTTTCAGTATGCAGGGTTGCCAGGTCTCAGCAAAACTTCTAGTTCAACTACATCTTCTAAAATGGGATCTACATCTCCATCACATAAAAAAACAACTCTAAATTAGCCCAAAAGTGTAGTTTAAATTCCTTCATTCATTGATCAAAAAGTCTGCAACTAACTCTTTTAATCACATGACATTAAAATATATTAAAATATTTCTTTATTTGAAACACACACACACAGACCTACATAGTCCTTGATTCTTTTGTGGCAATTTTTTTTGAGCTGCAAAATAGTTAAACACAGTTGTCTTTAAATAGAAAAAGGTTTAATAGAGAAAGAATACCTGGAAAAAGTACAGCGCATATGAGACGGCTGGAGAGTGCACTCTGCCGCTCTCCTTCACTGATTATCTTTTATAGCTAACTCCAAACAAAAGGTTTGTGCCAATGTATGTGTGGTGTCCAAACATATTATACCGTCATCTGACCAGATACACTCCAAGGTCGGACCCAACTAACGAAAACATCTAATCTTCCTAGCTTAGGACCTTCACTCAATCTTATCCACATGTACAGACAGAGAAGTGCAGACAGAGAAATCTAACAAATGTTAAGACAGAGAAGATGACCTAATATCTCTACATATATATGATTCAAATACAGAAAGTACAGAGAGACCATTAATATTACAATATAAGTAATGGCCTAATTCATTTTTCAAACTGCAAATATACAGTGAGGCAAGTGGAGGACAATAAATTCACAGAAAAATATACAAATAACAAAAAAATGTATAAAAATACACAGAGCAATAAACACACAGAGCAATAGATACACAGGACAACAGAACAAGCTATTGCACAATGAACTGTAAAATATTATATAGTGAAGCAGCAAACAATGTATTGTGCAGGGCACTGTAGTTAGGGGCTGCCCACCGCTCCAACCATGTGAGTTTAATGCCCCATAGTGTGTGTTTTACTGCACGGCATGGGTTTAATGCACTGTCCAAATTCTTCTGTGTGCAAGCACGGTTGGTCAATCACTTCACTTTCACTTTCATACTTGATTATATATTGACTAGCACAGGTAAGCGTCAGGAGGTAGCAGTCACAAGAAACGCTTGGTGTGATGGTATAGCACAGATGATCTGATACCTTTAGCCAGATAGCAGGTGAATGAAAAGTCTATGAGGAGGTAAGTGGAGTCATCTGCAATGCTGGTGTTTTTGCAGATGTAGCAGTTATTGTACTTCATTCAGGCAGGATAATTTTGTTTTAGCACAGGGATGATGATGGTGATGATGATGAGAGCAATGAAGATGATAATGATGCTGGTCATCTTGAAGCACACAGGGACAAAAGCTTGGCTTAAGGAGATGTAAGGAGATGTCTGTAAGGTGAATACAGTAACTGTCTATCCTACCATCTTCTAGTACTGTATGGAATAAGCACTCTATTGTTATTCATCTTCCATCTTCTTCTTAAGCACATTTACGCAATTCATACAGCCCGAACCGATTAATGTACAGGCTTCGTTTGGTGCTGGTGGGATTTATGGTTTTCAACAAATATAAGTTTAAAATTTGTAAATTTCCCTTAGGAATGAATGTGGGAGTTTTTTGAACTTCATAGCTACAGCCATGAAAATCGAAAGGCTCAGACCCAGGGCCACCAGGTCCTGTCAAGTAAAAGCACAGACAGATTGCACTCCTCCTTCTCTTTCTATCACTCTTTTATTTTCACTCCATTCATTTCTATAGGGGGCATCTAGAGTGGGTCTAGGTTAGAGAGATTTATCCATTTAATTCAGTTTTTCTCTGTTAAATCTTGTCCAACAGTCTTATATTTTCACCTAGAAACACAATTTGAATGGTAGACATACATGTCCTTTCTGAAGTCGTAAAAGATCTCAATGTTTGAGATTTTATCGTTTGAGTTTTGAGGATTTAAATAATGTGTAAAAAAAACATTCTTGGTTAGCCCGCGTCCCACTCTTGAACACACACACACACACACACACACACACACACACACACACACACACACACACACACACACACACCAGTGTATTAGCAATAATCTTGGCCCCTCAGCCAGAATGTCACATTATCTCCTGGGGATAAGATCCAGGGTTTCTCTGTGGAGCTAAAGGTCTGGAAAGTCATAACCTGTTTGTCCCAATCTGCTAAATCTAAAGGATGAAGTCGGTACACAGAGAAACAGTTTAAGTCTAGAGAATCTGGCAATGCTGGTATATAATTTATCTGCCTGCAGCTTGCCACTTCTTTAATTCCACTACCATTTGAAAAATTAAGGAAATACACAGGAAACTGAGCATGGCATTTCTTTCAGTGACTTGAGCATTGAATGATGGTGAACTAATTAGGCTTTGTGCCATGGACCTGACTAGGTAAAAATGCATTTACTACCTTGACCATGCAGTAATGGTAGTCACAGATCCTAAAACAAATTGACAGCTTTCTTTAAAACATATATATCTGGTTCCAAAAAATATTTTTTCTTCATTGGTATATGTTTGCAGACTATGTTTTTAAATTAAAAGCAACAAAGTCAACATTGTCCATGTAATTCTACTATTCAGTAGTAATTACCAAGCTAAAAGATATCCTACCCAAATAAGCACAAATAAACCCTGCTGAAAAAAGTGGAAAATATTACAGGTTTCTCTTGGTTCCTGATGTATTTGTGCTAAAAAAAAAGAAAAGAAAAAAGAACAAAACAAAAAAGGGACTGATACTAAAAATGTAACATGTTCTGTTGGTTTAAGAGGTGACTAATGACGAATCCCAGATGTGTAATTGTATTTGCAATACATTTGGTATGTTAGATGATCTCAGATGGTGACTTTCCAGTTTGTGATTTAATTGTTATTCTTAGTAGACGTCTGTGAATTGGAAGTGCACATCAAGATTTTTGTTCGAAAAAGAAATACATTTATGTTTATCTAGATAGAATTGAGAAATATTCTCTAGTACATCAGATCTTTACCTTATAAGTGATTAGCACAGACAAGACTTTTGTCATGACAAGACATTTTCCAACAGTGCCAGGAGGTCATGTGAGGCTTTGCCACCTCTCCAATCATGTGACCCCGGTGCGCACCTCAGCCGTGCATTTCCAGGATGATTTGGGGGACTATTAAGCCGTGGGCTTGGTCCTATATGTTGTGGCTTATTGGATATTTTTTGATGCCATTCTAAACTTTTGTATGTTCTGGTATCTATTGGAATTTAGATTAATTTAGTTTGCTAGTCTTTATGTTTCCTATGATGAAGTAAGACAGATTTTAGCAGATATATATATATTAATAAAAGAAGTAAGTGGCAGTCACAAAATTAATTCCATAGTAACTGAAGAATTGAATTCACTGTGTGCAGGCTATAATAAATGAACTGCGATACACTGTGCAATATCTGACTTGTCCTTATATAATCACACTCCACATATAACTCCACACTCAACTGACCTCCAGTACTGGAGTTTAAAAAATGCTGCCTATTTAGTTTTGCACAAAGAAAAGCTATTACAGAATGCAACATTTACTTAAAATGGAATTCACATACATCTTCATCTGAGCTACGGTGTATGTACCTATTGTGAGAAATTCTTCAAAGTGATGACAACACTGATGTCAATATTCATAAACAAAATTAGGTTTTTGGTCACTGATATTTTTGTAGGCAGTAAATAATTTTGATTCAATAATTCAGCTTCAGTAACTGCTTTATCCTTATTAGAGCTGTGGGGGATCATTCATTCATTTATCATCTAAGCCATTTTACTTTACTCCCTGGACAGGTCACCAGACCATTGCAGGCACTCTTATACGCACATCTCAAACAACTAGGGGAAATTTAGTATCTCCTATTCACCTGACTGCAGGTCAAGAAACCAATGCAGAAAGTGGGAGAGCATTAACATCTCTGAGGATATCAAGAAAAGGTTACTTAATTATACTGATGTCAAATTTATATGTACTTAAACAAATAATGTAAAGTCTATTTAGTTTTACTTCATAGACAGAAAGGTCATTATATACAAAAAATAAGTAAATCAGTTATGAAATCACTACTACACTGAAAAAAACCCATAAAATTTACTTGATAAAATCCTCGTAACAATTTACACTAGCATTTCACGTACAATATCAAGTACAGCTTACAACAAAGGTCATTACATCAAAAAATTAAGTGATTTTATGTTATGAAAAAACTGCTATGCTTTTACCCAAAAGAAATCACCACAAAAATATGATATATTTCAACTGTTTATTCGGTCAACATTAAACACCACTGAATGTTTACATTAGAAAAACCTGAAACAACCATATAGGACTAATCTTTAAAGTAATTGCACAATTCAAAAACTACATCAGGGCAGATCCTACATACATAAAGTCTTACCTGAGACTAAATGTGAAGTGTTAAAACAATCACTCCACCTACACAACCTTTAATGTACACTCCACTGGACTGCAGATATCCTGTTAATACAAACAAATGCTTATATGATTTTCATCAACAAATTACACATTAGATTACACTTTATTACATTGTTTCCACAATATACTTAAAGGCACCTTTTCCTGACTGCTTCCCTCAGGTCAACAGGATGGGCAACATATGCACTGTCACCAGGTACATCTTTATGTACACACAGAGCATAGCAATTAGCAACTACCAGACATGCTTTGACTTCATTTTAATAAACCAAAATATCCACTGAAACAAGGAGCCTGAAATAAACCAACACCAGCTAAACAGCTGGTACAGCTACATGACTAATGTTAACCTGTACTGACCACTAATATTATAATACTACAGAAATCTCCTTAACTACTGAATCTTAATGAGCTTATTATATGATTGAAACAAACATTAACTAGTTATTTATACAGTAAATTGTATCAAGCAGGCAAAACTCAAACTACTGAAATGCAGAAACACTGATTTATTATCTGTAAAGAGGACGACAGGAGTCGACTTTACATAGACAGGATTCTGTCACATGGCTGCACCTCCACAGCGTCTCTACACAGGGCTGCTCAAACATAGCGCCTAGCAAGTCTCATGCAACATGCATGTGGCCATTAACTTTTTGGTTAACATTTACTTAGTATTTCTAAGTTTATGTACAGTGACTAAACCATGCAGTTAATTATTATTCAGTTATTACATGAATAAATTGTGCAAATATTTATGTTTTTATTGGGGCAGGGGTGACGAAGAAAGAGCAAATCCTCCACACAGATCTCTCATTCGGATTTTTTATATAGAAAACAATGAATGGAAGAAAAAGAGCGTATGCATTTATTTTTATTAATACCAGTGTATGAGTCTGGTCTCTAATTATATGTTTGACTAGTGTGCTTTTGACTATGAAATCCACAGTCTAAAAGCTTAATGGATAATATTTCATGTAGGTCATTTTTTTTAAATATATATAGTGAATATTAGAATTATAATGTAAATTGAATATGATTTTACTACTTCAAAGAAAATTTGATAAATTAAAGAAAGTCAGTATTAGTATCATTCTCATTATTCATTATTAGTTTGTACAGCTTTTGATGAAATTCCATGGTTAGTTTTACTGGGCACACACTTTTAGAGACATTACACAGTCTCCTATGTGAGGTATAAAAAAAGTGTAGAACTCTGAAAAGAGTTAAAAGTGAAATTAGAACATTAGAATATTGTTCTATTGTGTTTTAGAGCTCCTTTATTGGTGATTCATTTTCTTAATGGCGACATTTTATTTATTCAACGTATCCTAAAGAAGGGTATACATTCATTACTAACAGGACAGGTCAGACACACTCTCTCTCTCTCTCTCTCTCTCTCTCTCTCTCTCTCTCTCTCACACACACACACACACACACACTCTGAGTGAATGCAGCCTGTGGAGAATTTGAGATGATTTCTTGTAGTGTTGGGCAGTGTGACAGTTTATTTCCTATACTGCTATACTGTATAGTATAGTTTATACACTAAAGAGACAGAAAAACTGGTATAGATAAGCCTGTGCAAAACATGTACGCTGGTGGTGGCTCCATAATGTTATGGTGTTTGTTTATCTGGTACAACTACAATCATCTCTGACAGGTGAATGTTATGCGTGTTTCCTTTCTGACGACTTACACCTGTTCATGTCCTCAATTCATTCTCATGGGTTTGACCTCTTCAAACAGGTCAAAACAGGCCTTGAGACACCAAATTATGGTATGAGGTGTAACCTGGGCCAGCCAAACAAACCTTATACCATTATGGAGCCAGTCTGTACCAGTTTTTCTTTCACTTCTGTCTACAACATCTGTAGACTTCAATAGGCACTGAATCATGTAGGCTAATTATTGTTGGCCACCAGGAGTGCTACAGTGTGTTAAAGACAACTAAGATAATTGTATAATACTTCAATATTAACATCTTCAACACTTAACATATTTTCACTCTGTTTAAGTCCACACAATAAAAATAATTTTACATTCTCTAACTGTTCCATCCACACTTTTTCCTTCATATATTGTGTCATTTTGTGGGGCCAAATCAACATTATGGTACTCAAATCCTTCATAGCATACATAATGAAAACATTAAATCTCTGTACTTCTGACAATAGAATATGTCACAGACCTGTATAAAGTCCCAGTAATGCTTAATAAATTAATAAAGAAATAAAACATGATAGTGTGAAGACTAAAAAAATATTGTAATACTAATTTTTTTGTCATACCACTCAGTCTTAATCTCTTCCTATGTGTCGAGACATGTGATAAGTCCTGAAGTATTTGTTCTTGAACTAATATATTTACATTGCATGCACATTGCTTTAATAACAGATTAAAACCTATATGATGGACGTGAGCAGGAGTGATTTTGAGTCAATATATTTTACTGGAATTTTCCTTTATAAAAAGAAGTATTTTGATGAACATTTCTACACACATTAAGTGTGAGCATAACTAATGTTTTCCCCCCAGGAAATCCCATTAGTGGTGATGGCTTTGCCTAGTCCTGCCCTTCACTAAGATCCTCTTTCTCTTTCCCTCTTTCTCTTCCTGTACATGTAATGATCCCACACAACTAGCGGAGTCAAGTGCAGAAGTGTTTATTTTTACACACACAGGTGGCAGTGT
>JAOVVF010031711.1:0-11973 GCA_028565595.1 Duopalatinus emarginatus | reverse complement strand
ATTATTAATTAGAATTAGCGATTAGCCGTTAGCATTAGCCGTTAGCATTATCAATTATTAATTAGAATTAGCGATTAGCCGTTAGCATTAGCCGTTAGCATTATCAATTATTAATTAGAATTAGCGATTATCCGTTAGCATTAGCCGTTAGCATTAGTAATTAGCATTAGCCGTTAGCCATTATCAATTAGCAATTATAATTAGCGATTAGCCGTTAGCATTAGCAATTAGCATTAGCCATTAGCATTAGCAATTAGCAATTAGCAATTAGAATTAGCATTAGCCGTTAGCATTAGTTATTAGAATTAGCCATTAGCAATTAGCATTAGCTATTAGCATTAGCCATTAGCAATTTGCATTAGCGGTTAGCATTGGAAGTCAGCATTAGCAAATAGCATTAGTATTAGCCTCAACACTAATAGTAACATTAGCAGTGCAATGAGTGAACTGCCTATTATAATTAATGGGATTATAAAAAACAAGGGATGAAAACGGGCGTGGCAGATAAACGAGTGCGGGTATTCAAAGCCTGTGTGTCCATAACAGGACAGACGTGTTACAGCGGAAACAATATGTTATATCTATGTACCATTCAAACACATGAATCACCTCTGTGTACTTGCCTATTAAAATAAATGGGCTTATGAAAAACATGGGATGAAAACGGGTGTGGAGGATAAACGAGTGCAGGTATCCAGAAGCTGTATAAAAGCCTGCGTGTTATTAACAGAACATGTTAGAGTTGGGACAGAGTCGATATCTCACATCAATGTACCTTTCAAACACATGAATAACCTCTATGTATTTGCCTGTTAAAATAATTGGAGTTATAAATAATTGGAGTTAAAAACGAGGGATGAAAAGGAGTGTGGCAGGTAAACGAGTGCAGGTATCCAGAAGCTGTATAAAAGCCTGCGTATCATTACCAGGACATGTTAGAGTTGAAACAGAGATCATATCTCACATCGATCTACCATTCTCAGTGACACTGGGGTATTTGACTACTGAAATGATGGGAGGAAAAGGAAGGAGGAATGAAAACGGGCATGGCAGATAAACGAGTGCCTGGAATGGCTGTAACTCTAGTTCAGTCACGATTGGTTCAGTGCGGCGCTGTTCTCATTCTCATTGGCTATTCATGGTGTCTGTCAAAACATGGATGGAACTAATTCTATCAACTACGTCTTGTACTACCATTGAGGAAACGTTATTTCATGATCATTATTATTATCGTATTATCGTATGGATCTGGGGCCTGAATACTTCTGTACTTTTACGTTTTCAGTAAAAAGTGTGTGTGAGGGGTGTATGTGGTCATCCGCAATTCTGGTTGCTCTGCGGATGCAGTGTGTGGTGTAGAAGACACAGATGATCCTGTCAGCTGTCCTCACTTGTGGGACTTGTGATCCAAGACGGTGCAATTCATTGTGCTTTACCTTATTAAAAGCCTCAGTTATGGCTAAAGAAAACCAGTTCTATTGCATGATGCTGCCACCACCGTGCTTCACCATGCTTCGATTATGGTGTTCAATTTGGACTCATAAAATTACCACACAGCTTCCTGTTTATATTGTGGTTTCTATTGGTCTGTTTTTTCGTTCTTTAAATAATAATAAAAAAAAAACAGTTTCATCAGATTATTGCCTCAGCTTTATCTTAATGTTGCATTTCCACTTGTAAAAGCTACCATTACCCCACTTCATTAGGTAAAATAGTGAATGTTTGAAATAGTATTTAAAAAAAATATATTTAACATGGTTAACAGTATTATCAGCCTAAAGCTGAGCGGTATATTGATATATTAAAATATATCGGGATATAAACAGAGCTGGATATGGAGTGAGCCTATACTGTTGATATATTTCAAGTTTTAAAATTGCACCAAATTTAAATATTATGCAAAGCCTAATTCTGTTCTCTCACTTTGAGTCTGTGCTCTGCTCACAGCCCCGCCCCCACCTGCATTCTCTCTGTCTGCTCACAGCCCCGCCCCCACCTGCATTCTCTTTGTCTGCTCACAGCCCCGCCCCCACCTGCACTCTCACACACACATGTGCTGGAGGCGAGTAACCCAGAGCAGTAAAGCCATGCATACACTGTACGATTTTGGAAATTTTGTTGTTTGGTGTCAGCTCGCACGGCATGTTTGAATCGTTGGCCGTATACAGACAGATCCTGAGATTTATGTGCTCACACTGTACGAAAGTATTCAGATACTCTGAGACCAGGCTGCACACTGCATGTGAAACACAGATTTAAACATTGAACACAATACGAACCCCAAACCATGGAGCGTGGTGAATGTACTTTTAGGGGTTCATTGTGGAAACTTTATTATTTCTGTAGGAATTGGCTGTAAACAGCTTCAGTAATTTTATAGGCTTTATTCTGTCTATGAAACGTGTCCCAAATGTGCTGCTACTGAGGCACCTTGTCAGTTAGAATGCTGCTGAGAGAGCTGCCTTCATAGGTCTCCATGGTAACCTTGGAACCTTGGGCCTATTGTGATTTAAAATGAGTAGAGGAATCTTTTTCTGTGACATCATCAGCCACTTTGCACTATTTAAGAAGCGATTTCCACAATTTTAGCAGTGACATACTACTTTTTTTGCAGTCAGTTACTACCAGCAATTTCTATAAATGAATCCTAATTTCACCATGTCAGCCCTCTATGTTGGAGATCTGCATCCAGCAGTGACTGAGATGATTCTGTTTCAAAAATTCAGCACTGTAGGACAAATTCAGTCCACCCATGTCTGCAGAGACAGGAACACCGGCTCCTCGCGCGGCTTCGGTTTTGTCAACTTTCAGCACCGAGTCGACGCTGAGCGAGCCCTGGACCTGCTCAACAATGAGTTACTTTTGGGAAGGCCCATGAGAGTCATGTGGGATCAGAAGGACTCCAGTCTGAGGAGCAGCGGAAAAGGAAATCTTTTCTTCAAGGGTCTGGATGAATCTATCGACTCCAAGGCCCTTTCTGATACCCTCTCAGCCTTCGGGACGGTCCTGTCCTGCAAGGTGATCAAGTCCAAAGGCTATGGATACGTTCAGTTTGAGTGTCCAGAAGCAGCTGAAAGGGCGATGAAGAGGCTGAATGGAACGCTCCTGAACGACCATCAAGTGTCCATTGAGCCCTTCAAGACCCGTGAGCAGCGCAAGGCCGAGGCAGGCTCCCGATCACGACCATTCACCGTCTATGTCAAAAACCTGGACAAACACGTGGATGATAATAAGCTGAGTGACATCTTCAGCAGGTTTGGTCGCACCCTTTATGTCCGCGTCATGACAGATGAGGAGGGGAGATCCAGAGGCTTCGGCTTTGGGCAGTTTGTGCGACACAAGGACGCACAGAGGGCGGTGTCCGAGCTGAACCAGAAGGTGCTGTTCGGCAAGCGGGTGTGTGTCGGCCTAATGTTGACAAAAGCCGAGAAACAGATGTGGGGCGGGACGTCTGCGTATGCCAGTGAGCAGACCCTCCGGCCTCAGTACAAGCCTGAGGTGGTGCATCATCAGACTGATGACGGTGTGACACCACGGAGCAGTCAGATGGCGTGTACAAGCGAAGACTTGACACACATCACTGAAACAGCTCCAGTGGCAGACTCAGCGCCAACGGTGGAAGAATGTGCACCAGTGGTGAGAGTCCCTGCAGAGAAAAGTCTCCTGGTGGAAGAAGAAACACCAGCTCAAGACAGCATGCCAGCTGAAGACAGCGTCCCAGTGGTCAACATGACACCCTCGGAGGACAGTGCCCCAGGTGTGGAAAGCTCCCCAGAGGTTGAGACCGCTCCAGCTGTAGACACTGAACCGGTTGTAGTTTCATCTCCAGATGAAGCAGCTTCTACACCTGCAACATCTGTGAGTGAGCTGCAGCCAGACCAGGGGACCACAGCTGTACCCATGTATCCACCAGGTGGACGTCCTGAGTTTCTGCAGTCCAAGGTGGAGCAAATGGACAAGAGGAGGAAAAAGAAGAAGAAGAGGAGAAATGCTAAACACTAAATTACTTATTACTTGATCAATACATTAATCATTCTTTTTTGTGAATAAACTATTTCAGTAAAGTTGTCTGAGTCTTGATTGTCATTTGTAAATGTAAAAATCTCCACATTTGACACACACACAATAAGAGACAGTGAGCAGACGTGCCCAGACCAGTGGACATCCTGTCTCTACAGCTCCCAGAGAGCAGTTATATATCTATACATCTAAACAGTCTGTCCTGAAACATCTGTATATCTATATGTTCTGTCCTAAAACATCTGTATATCTATATGTTCTGTCCTAAAACATCTGTATATCGATATATCTAAACGTCCACTGCTGGCACATCAGCCTAACAGTCGAAGAGCTTCATTTACTTCCCAGTGATTATTATACAGATAATAAACACAAATTTATAAAATAAGATTTATGAACTTGCTATAATTTATTTCGTCAGATGTTGCTGGTTTGTTTATGGCTGCGGTGTTCAGCTTGTAAACGCTGTCGTCGTTGCTACGGTTACGTGTGTATGTGTCGGAGTGATATTTGGAGAGCTTCGGTCCCAGTGCCGTTATCTATGGCACTCATGAAATGTCCAATCAGATTGCAGGGTCTGAACTAACTGTGGTATAATTTAACTTTTGGAATATTTTTTTTTTTCTTGTGGTTATTTAAAAAAAAGAACTGAATTTACAGAAAACTTTTTATATTGTGATATGTATCTTTACCGGGATATGAGTAGAACTGTATCGGGATATGAAATTTTGATCGTATCGCACAGCCCTACGTCAGCCTGAAAATAATGATAAAGATGTTGTCCTTTTATAAACGGTTGCAGTGTCCAGCACATAAAACATTTCTTCACCCTACAAGGTACCGATTGTCCTGATGAACTCTCAGGTTCTCTCATGTTCCCAATTTATGCTATATTTTGGCTTGTACACTTCAGGCATTTGCAGAATTACATCATGAAAACAGGACTCAAGCAACCTCTATTTTCCAACTTGAAACATGAAACCACCTCCACATGGCTTCTGGCTGTGTTTTATTTTAGATGATGATGGTGATGATCTGGACACTGCTCTGTACTAGAGAGAGTTGTGGAGGAATGTGGAGGCTCTGAGATTAATAAGAACTAATGCTAGGCTTTCAACAGGAGTCGAAGTGTGGGTGGTGCTGGTGCTACCAAAAGGGCTCCATAATAAAAAAAAAAAGTGAATAAAAAATAAGTTAGCAATAGTGCTTTTCTACGTAACTCTACGTACGGTGTCGTGTGAGGGTGGTGGAGTCCAGAACAGCTTGTGTGTGTGTGTGTGTGTGTGTGTGTGTGTGTGTGTGGAGGATGGGGGAGGGGGGTCCTGCTCAAACGTTCCAGTTAATTACCAGGTTCAGTAGATCTGTTACAGCAGGAAAACCACCAAACTTGGCTGGACTCCAGCACTTCAGGACTAGAGCCTTGTTTCTGCCTAGTCTGACTTTTTGGTATGATCCTAGTGATCTTATTATTGTTATGAGGTCATAAGGCTGAGCAGTAGAATAAAAAGCACAAAGTAGCCAAGTCAGTGACAATATGCAAGTATGGGGCCATTCCTATGAGCAGTTAGATGCTATATGGTATAGATGCTCCTATGCACTAAACAATAGCTTATAATAATACATATGAGCAAGGCACCTAAATTCTCCCATCTGCTCCCCAGGCGCTATGGATTGGGGCTGCCCCCCATGGTGGCGGCCATGTTTTTCTGGAAATGATGTCAAGACCATACTACCTGAGGGAGTATATGACACTGAAGCGCTATGTCAAATCTTTGTTCATGTGACATTATCTAAAATGTTATAGCGCCACCTAGAATGATTGGTGTAATGCTTTAGAAATACAGCAGCGTATCTGTGCTGTATACTCGGCTTGCTCTACCTATGTTTTTGACTGGCACCTGGCAACAACATTGTCTAGAAACTCGAACATAAATATTAAAGTTAATATATTTAGGGTTTAATATATGATAGAAGATTTGTTTATGTGGGGTTAAAGTCCAAAACTAGTTCACGCTCAGAGATTTGTGTGATTCTGTGTGTTATTTAATAACATCTACGCTCCATGGTTGGTGTCTGTAGATCAATACGAAACATCTTAACAAGTACAAATAGGGTTCTACACAGCGTGCGCTTGGAGCCTAATGACTGATGCTGTCGTAAATGATGTGACAGTATGCCATTCTGAGAGTCTTTCCTCAAACCTGACATGGCTTATTCCATGCCAGATCAACCAGAGGTTCCCAGGTGACCGTCTCAGATTTTGATGATGGGATTCACCGAAATTGGACTGGTTAGACCGGGCTTCATTCTGATTCATATTCTAAAAAAGTGGACAAAACTGACAATTTTCAGCTTTGTATCATGTTTAGAAATGAAGATATGACCCTTTAAAATTCCTTATGGATCATAGCGGCTAATCGCAAGTATGAAAAGGGGGCGTGGCACCTAAATTTTAAGATCATATAACTCCAGAAATAATGGAAATTTCACCCCAAGATTTTGTGGGTAATTATTACTCCCATAAGGCTCATGAGAACTTTTCTGAAAATTGTTTGATTTGGCACAGAGGACCCACATCTACTTTTTTCTTTATTTTGCCTTCAGGTTTTCTGAAGCCGGCTTTGGGTCAAGATGCCACGCCTTCTTTACTGAGACTAACAAAATGAGTCAAGATCAGCAGTCTTTTACTGAGCTCTGCAATTGTCATTGCGACCAAAGACATCCCGATGACAAATTTGTGGCAATGTCGGTATGACTACAGTCTCCAGATGTTTGCAGAATCAGTACCAGTATCTCAAGTAGCATTAAAATATCTCCGATGGTGATCGGTCATTGTGATATATTTGTTGTGTAGCTCTAATATGTTTATATACTGTGGTCTGTTTGATCCATTGTCTGCTGTTCTGACTCATTGTTTGCCTTGTGTCTCTCCATCTCTGTGTAATGCTGAGGCAGTGAGGTCAGTGCTCAGGCCTGCTAAAGCCGTGTGCACTCCAGCACCTCTAATTACTGCTTACTACATGTGGGGCCTCCCTCAGTCCCAAACATCTGCTCGTGCAGTTAGCATGCAATTAACCTCATGTCCCCTGTTTTTCCTACTTGGTTTTTCCATCTCTACTGGTCACTGGATGTTTATTGTAGCTGGCGTATGATCTGTGTGTATTTGGAGTAACTACCCATGCTTGTTTTACTTATTGCAAACCTGTGTGCTTGTGAGACTCCTTAAAAATGTTCAGTATCCTGATTTATTACTCAGGACTTCATGCATACTGCATTTCACTGCCGGTACCAGAACCTTTAAATGCTATTCATGGTAATAATTCATGTATGTGTTTGATTAAGCTATATCATGCATCCTATGTTTATAAACAAACGGAATAGGATATAGAGTGCACCAGGCACAGGGGCCACACCTTCACTGGGACTGGGGTCTTTACTGGGACTGACAGGCACAGAGGCCACACCTTCACTGGGACTGACATCTTTACTGGGACTGACAGGCACAGGGGCCACACCTTCACTGGGACTGGGGTCTTTACTGGGACTGACAGGCACAGAGGCCACACCTTCACTGGGACTGACATCTTTACTGGGACTGACAGGCACAGGGGCCACACCTTCACTGGGACTGATGGGCACAGGGGCCACATCTTCACTGTGACTGACAGGCACAGGGACCACACCTTCACTCACACAGACAAACCACAGTTCCTTTCCCGAGATAACAAACACAGAGGCCACATCCCCTGCATTAGCACAGACAGATGCAGAGGCCACACCTTCACCAAGGCTGACCAGCATTAAGGCCACACCTCCTTCACTTAGACTGATAGGCACAGGGACTACATGGTCACAGACACAGGGACCTCACCTTCACTGGGACTGACGGGAACAAGAACCACATCTTCACTGGGACTGACTGGCATAGACAACTGACAGGCACAAGGACCAGACCTTCACTGGGACTGACAGGCACAGGGACCAGACCTTCACTGGGACTGACAGGCACAGGGACCAGACCTTCACTGGGACTGACAGGCACAAGGACCAGACCTTCACTGGGACTGACGGGCACAAGGACCAGACCTTCACTGGGACTGACGGGCACAAGGACCAGACCTTCACTGGGACTGACAGGCACAAGGACCAGACCTTCACTGGGACTGACAGGAACAGGGGCCTTCACTGGAACTGACCGGCACAGAGAGCATGTGCTATGACTCTCATCTGAAGGCTGAGTAATACAAACATAAATACAGTAGTGGCAAGAGTGGCAAAATGTACAAAACTATGATAACAGACAGAAAAATATTTTTAAGCCCGAGTTTCTGTTTAGGCCACGCCTTCTTCAGTAGGACTAATGGGCACTGAGGACACTATTTTTTACTAGCAGTCTATGTTTAAGGATAGAAAACTAACTACACAGTGCTATTTGGTAATGCACTATTAAAAATTGGTGTGTGTATGCGGGGCTGATGAAATGATGATGGAACATGTGAGAATAAGTCAGAGGCGTGATCTTGTGTGTATACCCCCTGCTCCGTTTTCCTCTTTATCCACTTCTCCTTACTGAGTGTGTAGCTAATCATTTCACAGTAGTTGTTTGCCAGTGTGTTGTCACTGAGATTTCCCACATGCTCACTCATGAGCTCTCAGATTGTTTTAGGGGTGGAAAATATGTCGAGGCGTTAGGCCTGATGATCTGCAGGCTATATTATATTGAGGTAAACACACTGAAAGGCTTCAGCCTGTACACATTAGCCTACAGGACCTACAGCTGCTCTACCACCATATTTTAAAGTGCAGATCAGCAGAAAGATATACAGGTTTCCTCATAAGGCCAAACTTAAGCGTAGTTAAGCAGTCAAAGACGTGATTTGTGTTTAGTTTATTTCTGCTTAACAGAACACATGCAGCGTGCTGCAGAACACAGAAATCCTACAGAATTGTGGACCGTTCTGCTGTAAACAATGACGTCTCCCTTCAGACGTCTTGGACGTTAGGAGGAGCATAAATAAGAAGCTGACCTGTCCTCCGTCATCAGTGTAAAATGAGACACATATAAGACACACAGCTCTCTCTGCAGCTCATTGAACTACTGAACATTATCATACTGTGACTCCACTTCCTACTTGTTTTTTCAGATGTTCTTGACTCTAGGCTTTTACAGAATCAGTTTAGTGTGTTAGTGTGTGTTAATTGATTTTCCACTCAATGTCTGTAGAGCAAACTGTAGGTTAGCCGAGACAATCCAGACCCAACATAACATTTACTAATGCCAAAATAAGACTACACGAGTTTAGCTCAACTTGGACATGATTTTATCGTATCCTACAAATTTCCACCATCGTACACGAATGTACACCGGTGTGCCAGAAAAACAGATTCAGACAAGCTTATAGCCAAAATAGCCTGGTAGATGCTACATAATGGTATGGGGTTTGTTCAGCTTGCGTTCCATGAGATGTCTGGTATGTCTCCAAACTGACACCAGTCTTTGTCAGGTGACTGCTATGTGTGCCTCCTTTCTGATGAGTTACACCGAACTGCACAATGCACCACCACACGTCTAGAGACGCCCAATTATGCCTAGAGAAACACTCATGTAAATTGGGGTTTTGCCATTCCCACTGAAATCATCCGATCTCAGTGTATTCGAACATGTCTGTGATGCCATGAAAGTGCTGTGGAACACAGAAATCCTACACTTCAGAATACAACAGAATTGAGGACGGTTCTGCAGGATGTACTGTGTTCATTACCTACAGAATTTTTCCAGAAGCTTGTGGAGTCCATGCCCCGCGTGGGACCTACGAAGTATTAGACTGGTGTATACTTGTCAGTTTTTCTAGCACTTTAGTGTAAGAGTTGGTCACATAGTGTTACGTAATCAAAGGACATCGATGTGGCACTCAATGACTCCAGAAAAATTATAACACGTCAGAATCTTTTCGTCTATCATTCGACTTCTCCGACATGTTCATTGAGCGTGACAACCTAGAGTGCGAACGATGATTGGTCAACGATTTTCAAACGTCGTGTTGCAAGTCTTCCGACCAAGACACAACACACATTTATGACACTATTATTGCCTAAATTGAGGTAGTGAACATCGGTGAAAGGCAAAACTATAATGTGGGCTGATAACAGCATGACACTGTCGCGATAAAATAGCTAGAAGGCGAGCGGGCTAAATAATACCGCTATATTGGACACTGCTTTTCAAACAGTATCCCACAGTCAGGATGTTGATTTCTGGCCAGAGGAGTTTCTGAAATGTTTTGAAATCTGGTTGATTGATTGATTGGATTGAATTCTTTCATGTGTATTCGATTACGTTATTGTGCTCGATCCATGGCGTGTATGCTCTATGTATTACTGTGGACTAATGTATTAACAACAGACCGCTGGCTACACACACACTTGCACATGGAAACCATTACAGCTTTGTGTTTCTTCTTGGTGTTTTATTCAAGATTTGTAGTGGTATTGTTTTTATTAGTAAATTGTACCCATATAGGGATGTTTATTGTCAGCAGTGATTATATGATATTGACATGTTCAGTCTGTACTTTGTTGACTCGAGAAATCAAGAAATTCCCCACATCTGTGTGGGGATGAATGATCGACATGGCAGATTGGATACGTGGAATCAGACTGTTGAGTATGACATATACCAGATGAGATTTGTTGAGTAGTCAGTGCTGTGGTTTCAGTGATCCTGTGCAGACTGTAGCCTCGGATTCCTGGTTTGGCTTCCTACTCCCGATTCATCCGTCCTCACATCATCTGGCTCTGGACCTCTGGCTGCGCCGTGATTGAAACTGACATCCGTGGGTGGCAGACCATATTGAATTTTTTTTTTTTGTGAGAAGATGTGCCACACTGAATGCTGGGATTGTCTTCGTCGAGGCTTGAGGCTCTTACGGTACTCGGTTAGAATAAGGTTATCTCAGTGGGCAACATTTTGAGGCATCTAGGCATTGAGACAGCATTTCTTCCCAGGAGCGAGCATGAAATAATATAAAATGCTGTCATTGTAGACAGATCACATGGTTTAGGAACTGACCCTGTGTTGCAATGTTTCTCTGTGATCAGTACTTCAAGTGTTTTGTAAATGTGCCATGGTGAATGTTTTCTCTGTGTGTTATTTTATTATGAGGAAGCTGCTCGACGGCAGACATTCCTAAGTGTAATTTCCTTATAGGTTGATGATTTGTGTCTTTGTGATTGAGCAATCTTAGTTCCTTTTATTTCTTGGGTGTCATGCGGTATGCAAATGCTTTCCTTGGTATTTTCATACGTTTTGTATCGTGATGACAGTCGCTGATGAAGTGAAAGTGAAGTGATCGACCTATTGTTCTTGCATGCAGAGGTATTTGTTCTGTGCATTTAACCCATCCATAAAGTGAAACACACAAACACACACACAGCAGGGAGGCAGCCCCTATCCACGGCACCTCTGGAGACGTTACGGGGTTGTCGGTACAGGGGATTGAACCAGCAGCCATACGGTCACAAGACCTACGCACAAGTTAATCGCTAAAACAAGTGCGACTGGCAGTCTGGCACTTAGTAAACCACTGTATCTGTATATGTGCAGCAGTGGTGCTCATTTGAAGCACAGAAACACACAGAGGTGTATGTTAATTAGCAGCAGAACGACAGAATTGTGTTAATTGTTACTAGTCTAGATTCCACACAGTTGTGTTAATTAAAAAAACCTCAGACTTCCTCAGAGGATGAGAACGGTGGGGCTTAGTTCACCATCCCACCACTTCATTGCTCCTTACATGAACCAAGAAGCCTCAATATATAGGGCTGTCAAAGTTAACGCGATAATAAGGCATTAACGCAATCTCAAATTATCGCGATTAAAAAAATAGTGCCGTTAACGCAATTTCTAATTTGGCCCTGCGATTCACCCGTAGTTCATGTTGAGGCTTGTCGCGC
>JAOVVF010031710.1:0-12171 GCA_028565595.1 Duopalatinus emarginatus | reverse complement strand
AAATACTCCAGTAAAGTACAGATACACAAAAAACTACTTAAGTACAGTAACAAATTACATTTACTTCATTACTGTCCTCCACTGCAAATAAAGTTATTTTTCAGGGTCCCCAGAACATTTCCACATCTGAGAAAGGATAACAGTACTGATACTGTTACTGCAAATTTTGTGGTCAGGCTTAGTGCTGGAGCCACATACCATGAGGAGTCAAATGAATTTGCAAAACATGGCCTACTCTTAGAATATTTTAGTATGACGTTAACAACCTCTGCTTTTAGAAGTGAAGGAGACAGGAACTGTGAAACACTCTCATCAAAAACAGATGGATAACTGTCATCATTTAAAGCATATATATTTATTTTAGTTACATTTTTACTACTGTTCCCCTGGTTTATGCACATTCAAACTGTGACAAAATCAATACAACAAACAAAAAAACAAACAACAACAAAAACAAACAAACAAACAATAAAACAAACAAAAACAGTAAAAGACTATTAATTTAGTTTAGGGATTCTCTGATGGTTCTCTGATTTCTGATGGTTAGTATTATCTTAAATTGTGTGATCAAAGTCCACTAAGTATTTAAGTATAATGACTTGCAATAACACTCTTTTTAAAGAAACACTATAAACACAGTACATAGAAACACATAGAAGTACTACATTTGACTGCATGAAGAAATACCAACCTTTTCTGCCCTCAAATATTTTTATATAATGTCTATAAATGTAATAGTACTTTAAATTTATACAGCACCTTTCACAAACTTCACAAACCCAAAGACTTAGATATCTACTGATTAACTTAAGATACAACTGGAAATATAGCCTGCTCCCTGTTAAAAAAATGTTTAAATGCCTGGTGACCAATTGGAAAGCTGTGTCATTGTACTCAGAAGCCACTAGATGGCGCATAAATACAGCAAGAGTTTCAAATAAGACAAGGAACCTTTATTGGCACAGAGAGGACAGTTTCATCTGTAACGGCTGGGAATAAAAGGGTGAGGTGGAAAAGTGCTTTACACCATTTTCATTTTTCCTTTTAACATAATTGTCTGTCCAGTCAGTGCTATATCTTATTAGCAGGAATATTTAATGATTTAATGTAACAGTCCAGACTTCTAGCTTTTACTAAATTTATCACTAAATGTGGCAAAAACACCTACTTTCACAGGAAGAGTCCATTTGATTGACATTAGAAATGACTGCCTGAAAGTCCCCTCACTTTTTTTGTACTTTTGTGACTATTTAAAACAAGAAAAAAATCAAGATACACATGGAGAAAAGTATTAGTACACACCTCTAAAACATTCAATTCAGGTGTTTTATTTAGTCCCATTGCCAAGCAAGTCTTCCTTTACAAATATTTGTGAAAGTATGGGTCGCTCTAAAGAGCTCACTGAAGTTGAGGGTTGTACTGTAATAGAAACAGCAATAACATATGTGTTATATGTGTTAAATTCACTAATACTGCTGACTTAATAACTGCAGAGTTCTAAACCTCTTCTGGCATTAACATCAGCACAAAAACTATTCACCAGGAGTTTCGTGGCATGAATTTTCATGGCTGAGCTGCATGCAAGCCTAGCATCACCAAGCACAATGCCAAGCGTCATATGAATTGGTAAAAAGCACGCCACCACTGGACTTGCTTCTGTGGCCAAGTGACAGGACAACGTTACATGCATGACTGCATTGTGCTAACTGTAATTTTTGGTGAAGAAAGTCCTTTTCTGTTCCAGCATGACTGTGTCTCAGTGCACAAAGCAAGATCCATAAAGGCATGGTTGGGTGAGTTTGGTCTGTGAGAGCCCTGACCTTAACCCCATCAAACACCTTTGGGATAAACTACCATGCGAGCCAGGTCCTTATGCCTCACAAATGCTGTTCTGGATGAATGGGCAAAAATTCCCACAGACACACTCTAAAATCTTGTACAAGGCTTTTCTAGAAGAGTGTTTATAGCTTATAATGCATATGCATTTAAAATGGGGTGGCATAAAAGATCTTGTAGGTATGGTATAATAACTAGGTGTCCGAATAATTTTGTCCACTTAATACAGATACTAGTTCCTTTACTGTAAAGCTAGGCCTTTAGTAATGTAGGATGCTTTCTGTAAATATCTTCCAGGGCAGGCATATGTGCTTTGGTGATCTTCTGAGCTGTGTTTTTCTTGATACGTCTCTGCAGTGTTGTCCTACAGAGCTGTTGCCATACCACAGTAATATCCCATGAGTAAGAACACTCTCAGTGGAACAGCTCTTGTTACAGGTTGAGTCTTAAGTATCGTTAGAAAGTACAGCCTTTGCTGTGCCATCATAACCAGAGAGTTTGTGATTAACCATCAGAGATCTTCAGAAAAGTGCGTGCAGAGAAACCTAATGTTATTTGTCCCACCATTGTTATGTTGTCTGCGAATTTGATAAGTGTTTTCCATTATATATTGATACAAAGTCATATGTGTACAGTGAGAACAGAAGAGGGCTCAGTACACAGCCTTTTGGCATCCCTTTGCTTAGTGAAATAGAGAAAGAGTGTTGGGGACCCATTCTGACTGGCCAGCAAAGTTGTAATCGAGACCTTTGTTACAAGTAGAGCAATACAATATGAAGAACAGTGGCAATGGTGTCGTCAGTTGATATGTTTGCTCTGCTGGTATACTTATGTGCGTCCAGACTTTTTGTAATTAAAGAGCAGTCTTACCAGGCACATCATAGTAATAATTGTATATATATCAAATAACTCAATAATGTTATTTCGTTTCGAGTTGTTTGTTAACATACATTGTAATGAAGTTACAACAACAACAATATTCTTTTTATACTTCGTATTAAAATATTATTATTAGTACTGTGTTATGATTGTAATTAACAGTAATATAGTCATGAAGTATTCAGCAAAATGGTGCAATAAATCCACCACTTGGTAGAATAAAACCCCACAAAACAGATGGGTGTAATAACCCAGCAGAATGTTCATTTTATTTAGTAAGTCAGTCTGCCATCTTCAGTAAATTAAGTAAAGTTGTGTTCTATTCAGTACTAAAAAAGTTTTTTAAAAGAATTTTGTGTTTACCACTTTAAATGACTGTGTGTGTGTATATGTGTGTGGGTGTGTGTGTCTGAGAGAGAGAGAGCGAGAGAGAGAGAGAGAGAGAGAGAGAGAGAGAGAGAGAGAGAGAGAGAGAGCGAGAGAGTGAGTACATATTCCGAGAACACGAGAAGAACATTCTGTTCATTTCCCCAGCTACAGCTGGATGTTTTGACTTGATTCACCATGTGGCAAAAGTAAATAACCTGAAGTACCACTTCTTCTCCACAGATGTCTCTGTTTCCTCATGTGCCTTTACCCCAGGACTAGTTGCTCTTTCAAAACAGAATGAAATGTTTCTCAACTCTGATGTGGATTTCTCAGTCATTTTAAAACACTGGCAGTTCCTTGAAAAGATTTTGGTCAGTACTACACTACACACCAAAGCGCTTTATAATTAAGAGAGAATACAATCATAGCTTTAAACTGAGCACATGATGGTTAAGGATACTGTTGAAAAGAAACAGAGAGTGCAAAAGAGACACTGAGGCAGTCCTGTAATTTAAAATGACAACATTCAGATTATGTAAACACTAAATGTCTATTTAATGAACAAAACAGATCACCATAACTACACATTCTTAGGCCTTGAGGAATAGGTGTCAAGTGTCTTACCTGTTACTGTTTATATTTCAGGTTGTACTAGCCTCACCCACTGGCTAACAGGAAATAGGTCTTGAACCAGGACAAGAGACATACACACACACACACACACACACACACACACGTACGCACACACACACACACGCAAATGATAGATTTTTGTGCAAAAGTAAAAGAGGCTTAATATATAGTCTGTAAAATATAGCATTTTCCCTGCATCAAAAATGTGATATTTGAGAACTGACTATGAATATGAACGTTTTAACGGTTTTAACGGTTTTAACGTTATGGCTGTTCAGTGTATAACTAGATTTTGTTTGACTATCAGGGGTGTACAAATCATAAATATATTAACTACCTTACTAGACAAGTAAAAGTGTTCAGTGTACTCTCCAGTCCCATGTGGTACTTGCCTAAAAATGGACCATGTTAAAAGTTATACCTAACATATTCTAATAATATATGAGAAGCTAGTTAACTAACAAAGTGCCTTAATAAAGTCTGAGGACTAATAAAGACTGTGACTAATAAACACAAATAACTTTATCTGGTACAAAATGTTCTGTAATGTGGGGTGTGTTACAGCATTAAGGCACCTCATGGCACCAATTGTGAGCACATATCTATAAGTACAATTGTAAATAATTGGTTAGTACATTCTGTTTCTGGTTGTTAAACCTATTAACAAACTAAATATAAATGAACCTGCTTGTCACACTCTATATACACATATACTACTGCAGTTTTAAAATTATGAAATCACTTTCATGATCCAGTAATACACTTTTGCACATCTGGTGAATGTATGGGTGTTCAGGTCATCTATACATGTTACCAACATCTGCTGGATGGACTGCAGTGGGAGTAACATTATAAAGCACCACACAAGGATTAACTGTGTGTTATCTTTCACAGCACCTCTGCCTAAGGGAGTTTAGACTGACATTACACACAAAAGGTATCTGGCTCAAACCAGATCCTACAGACTTAGAATACTGGAGAGCGATTCCTAGAAAACTTCTTGTTTCTTGGTGGTGTCATTCCATTTCATGTGATGTTATTTCTGTAGGAAATTTCTGTTGTTGTTGCTAATAGTAATTAGAAACGAATCTGCATAATTTATTACTATGTTAGTTGTATAACAATGGATATTTTATAAGATTTTTTTTACATGCTGATTTTTTCCTTTTAAGCAGGATGACGTTTCCAAGTAAATCTGCATTTTATGTTGTGATAATTTAAAGATCTTAATTCTGAATAGGAGCTGATGTACTCTTTTTAGATTATATATAAAACCCCGGGTGCTGTGGTTTGAGGCTGCCCCCCACTCCGGGCAAGTGTGTTCATTGCCCCCTAGTGTTCACTAATGTGTGTGTGTTTCACTGCACTGATGGGCGGAATGATCACATTCCTCTGTGTGCAAGGACATTAGGCAAATAGTTCACTTTTACTTTTACTTTTACATAAATACTATTATGTTATAAATACTTTTCACTTGAATTTTGACTCAACTTGAATAACGAAAGCTTAAAGCTTGACACATGTTTTACTTGTGCAGTGGCACATGTTTTACTTGGCAGTTTTTTACTGACAGCTATTATTGCAGAGGAACACTGGCCCCAGCTTTTAAAGTTGTCATTAAGCCAAGCAATTGTGCAGAAACTCATTTAAAACACGAAATCCTGTTTACCTTTATCCTATTTCTTGAACCTAAACTAATCCCATGCTCCGTGTTGAGACCTGTTCTGATCACTACGCACTGTACTTGCAGTGCTAGTATTAAAATCCCCTGGCAGAAAAAAAAAATGCAAGCTTCTCAAGTCATGTGAAAAGAATTGTTCATATAGAGCCTTTTGTCTGTTCTTGTACAGAGGCATAGGTTCTGTTATACATTGAGCCCTTTAGTTAGCTAGGCCCCAGTAAAAACGTTTCTATAGAGTGGTATATATGATGAAACATAAATCAACAATCATAAGTTTGCACACAGTTGAACATGGGATATGCATGTCATGCTATGGTGTTTGTGCATTGATTTGAATGGGAACAAGCTGAACTGCTGTCCCTTTAACGACCAAATGTTCTTTGGATTAGAGTCCCTTTGTGCTCTAATTTCCTCTAAAGACCATGTATCAGTGCATGCATGCATGTACTCACAGTGGGCAAAGCCAACAGTGTAATTTAATACAGCACTCAACTATTAAGATTATGTTTAAGGGTCTTTCATACAGGACAAACAATTACAGAAGATTAGATGAGATATGACCCTAATGGAAACAGTTTAATTCCTCATTAATGATTTATATTATTAAACCAAGTACATGAATAAATAGTTTGAGTGAAGTGGAATCTGAAGTTAAGTGAAGTTGAATCTGACCTCTGCATTTAACCCATGCATGTAGTGAAACACACACTAGTGAATGCACACAATAGGGGACAGTGATCACACCTTCCTGGAGAAGAAGAAAGCCCTTATTCACTGTGCCTGGGAGGCACTTGGGATGTTTAGGTGCCCTGCTCAAGAGCACTTCAGTTGTGTCTTGTCAGTACAGGGGATTGTACCAGCAACATACCTTCCAATTACCTAACCTCGAGCCATGGCTACCCCTTATATTATGGTTAGCAACAAACTAAAACTATAATATGCCCCCTAATATAAATAAGGATACTTTATTTAACATGGTAAACATCACTATATTCTAGGGACTGAACAGTGACTATAAGCTAGTAACCACCAGTTTTTTTTATGTTATGTGTATAAAGCAAACAGGTGGGTATTCATTTTCACTAATCTGTGACAGAACTGATCCTTTTAACATACCACTTCTGTAGATAGGATTACAGTGGCTTGGGGAACACTGGTAGTAAAAGCTTGTCCTGTTAGTTCTAGCCTATTTCAGATTGCGAAAATTTAAAGGAATACAAAGAAAACAAACACATAAACAAACACATAAACAACCTTAAAAATAATGTTGCTAACATTTAATTCAGCTTTGGGGTAGAAGCCTTCAATTATCTTTATGTTGTTTGTTTCCATCAGTGAACCAAAACCTGATAGTTGTAGCATAAACAGAAAGAGTTATTCTAGTATTCCTAATTGTATTCCTTCCAGTATTCTTAGGAAAGCCACACAGTAACACAAAGCAGAATATTATTCTAGATGTTGTTTTTTACATTTAAGTGTATTTTGTTCTTACTGAGAAAGACAAAAAGGAAAATGAGACAAACAGATAGATAGATAGATAGATAGATAGATAGATATAAATGCAACGCAATGAAACATGCAGTTAGAATCAGAAGAATACCAGAAGAATACAAATATAAGGAATGAATAGAATATATATGCACAGCATAAACATTGTACAATATTGTACATATACACACATATTCATTATATGCATAGAAGTGTATTTAATGAAATGATTAGTTATAATTAGGGCTGTCGAAGTTAACACGATAACAACGCATTAACGCGATCTTAAATTATTGCGATTTAAAAAAATAGTGCCGTTAACGCAAATTGTAATTTGGCTCTGCGATTCACCCGTAGTTCATGTTGAGGCTTGTCGCGCGCTGCCTCAATAAGAGTAAGGCTGCGTCTGAAATTGCATACTTAAGCAGTACAGACTGAATTTGAAGCAGTGTGCACTGTTTTACCGTTAAATCAGTATGCAATTCTAGTATGTGAGCGAGCAGTATGCACAGTCTCGGACGCATTACATCCGCCATACGGAAGTATGTGATTTCAGACGCAGCCTAAGTTTGAGTGATGGCGAAAGATCTGTTAAATGGGAAGTTTCATTTCATTTGTGTTTTGTATGTTCAGTACTGCCTAGTATGTGAGTGAATAAACTCCCTTTTTTGTTCGCCATTTTAATTGTAACATTTCACTTTAAAGCCTTAGTCATTTACATAGATAAAAAAAACCCGATTAATCGCGATTAACTATATGAAATTCTGAGATTAATCGCGATTAAAACTTGTAATCGTTTGACAGCCCTAGTTATAATATATAAAGCATAGGCTATTACTATACTGTATGTACTATAATATAAATCTGTGACGTGATAAATACAGAATAAAAGTGTACAGTGATTCAGCATGCAGTGTACAATATACAGTCTAATGGTGAGTATGAATACTGTTAAATAAGTCTTATAAGTCTTAGTTTTACCATTGTTTACAGTATAAGTGCAGTTCAGTGTTGTGCAGTGAGGAGTTCAGTGGTGTGATTGATGAAGGGAAGAAGCTGTTCCTCAGTTGGCTGGTTCTTGAACAGAGATGTCTGTATCTCCTCCCATCAATGTACCATATGATAATATTTGCACAACAACTTATCAGGTTAGGGCAATACTAACCCAAAAAACCCTAAACCAATATGAATACAAGGGACAGCAGTAGAGAATTCATCCGCTGTTTGTACCTTTTCTGTCGCTGTTTATAAACTTGTTGGTTATATCAGCTAGTCAGAAATTACTGATATGTCAGTAGTGTATACTTCACAAGCATTTGTCCATAATTTCTCTTAAGTCTGGATAGTCCATACATGTACAAAGGCACATTCTTTTAGCTCAGGTGTTCAGGGTCCAATTTTTTCATGACTAAAATTCCACATATGCTAACTAACAAGACTGTTGACTTGGTGACAACAGTTACATACTAAACCATTGATCATAAGACTCACATTCTACTTGATCATAATTTGTTTACTAGTGGTGCTGTCAGTCACAATGCGTAGATTAAAGCCAGAAACATACTTCACTTCCGGTCAACTGTCATGGCAGAACAGTTTAAGGAATCTCTCACAGTTTATACAAACATATCTATGACACATTCAATTTTTTTGTCTATGCAGCAGCTTAAGCAGCACACACTCCTTTGTTGTTGACATGTTTAGCTCTGTCATGTTTACAATCACTATGACTTGTCCTCTATCGATCACTTGCGTATGTAGTGTTTTTAACCTCCAAAGAACGTAAGAACGCATGTTGGGTTTGTACAGAATGGCCATGTGTTTGTTGAGCGTTGGCTTGACGTCTGTATCTGCATTTGCGTACTTGCGTAGAGTGTTTCTGGAAGTGAAGTGTCCACTTTTCACTAATTAAACAAAAATGAAATTTGTGGAAATTCTTCAATTTATTACTAATAAATTTGATAGTCCTGTAGCTAGCCTGTAGCTACTCTGGTATCTGGTGAGCTGCCAAAAGCTAAACAGTTTATATAAATGTATGTGATTGTATAAGCTATAACAATGCATCTGCTACAGAAACCAAGAAGGTCAGGTTAAAAATTTTTTAGGTAACTATGGAAACTATGAACCATTTTTTCATGGGTTAGCGATAGTATTTTCTTTAGTCTGCCAGTTGATGAATTCTGTTCTATATTAAAACAAATAATGAATAGTATGTGGTTTAAGACACAGCTCCAATCACTGATTCATCATTACATTTACTACTGATCACTGTTATTGTTTAAGCAATAGGGTTAAGAAATTTAAACCATGTACATACTAAGAATACAAGTATGCAAATAGACAACTGTAATTTTATCTTATGAATGCATTTTAACAATGTATTTTAATGTAATTTATTTATTTATTTATTTAAATTACATTTTACAGGAATTCAAGAGTTGTGAAGTTGAACTTATGTCTAAAGTTAAAGGAAAATAATTTTTACCTTCTGGTGTACCTTCTGGTTTTGAATTTCATTTTCTGTGAGTGAGGATCAGGGACTCCATATTGCCCTTTCCATAAAATCCTTTCATTTACAGTTGAACATGGAGGGGATGTGGGGAACCTCGCCTGAGAAATTTCCCGCAGGCATTTGGAAAAACAAGCAGCAGAAAGCTTGGCCTGTAGTTCATGCTGGATATCTGTAACTAATTTCATTTTGCCTGAAGTCCAACTGATGTGAGGATACTGTTTTGGCTTAATTAAAAACATGCATGCTTTATATTACATAAACGTTTTTCTTGAGATTTTGCATGGATTGGGAAACACATGTAAGACTCCTTCGTAGAATTTTCTACAGTGTTACTAGTATATGCTTTTCTGAGAAAAAATGCATTGTATAGTTTTTCATTCTTAGAAAGAGGCAGAGTTGCAACATCTTAAATACAAAGCAGGGGTTCCAATTCACAAAAAACCTTAAAATATATTTTAAATATCTTAAAATATTTTAAAACTTTTTTAACTATGATGTTTCACACATGCAAAGTTTAAGAACTGTAATAGAAAAGTAAAAAGATTAGCTTTAGTGTTTACAACTTTTGCTGATCACAGAGAACTTGAGGAAAATGTGAAAAAAATAATATACTCTACGCTTCATTTATTATTTTTATTTATTTACTTATTTTCTTTTTGCTTAAACACATTTATAATGAATAATAAGCATTAGACCTTAATTGAAATCTACACCTATAACAAACCTGCAAACAGGAATCTTAATGTGAGCTGTTATAAGGGAGGTTAAAAGATTGTGCTGAAATGTGTTGGTATTTACTCAGAGCTAAGCATGCAAAGGCCTACAGCATTCAGTTGTGACTCTGGGCAGGTTAGATTCTCAAACAAACAAGCAAGCAAAGAAACAAACCAAAAATGCATACTCATTCTGTATTTTAGAGCTTTGATTGCTTCCGAGCAGAGTGCGCCTTAAGTAAATCCATCATCAGTGCTGGAGTTTTCCCTGAACTCAGAGGTACAGTTTCTCTGAATTGAAATATGATTTTGTTTTTACTTATAGCAATGTGAGAGTATTTTTATCTGAAAATATTACATTCTGTACTGACTCCACTAAAATGGCAATAAAATTACATATGCAAATATATACAAAATAATAATAAAAACAGCTCACCGCTGTTGACTTTTGGGTTTGTGCACTCTGCCTCACTCTAGCACAGGGTTGTGTGGCAACGCCCATGTCAGAGACCCATAGCAGTCCAAGTATCTCAGGGTGATGAGAAACGTCAACCACCAGGAGGGTAAGGGTTTCATGGTGGAGGGCACTGGCTTGGAGTTCCACTGAGGATGTGCATTGTGTGACTCTGCCCTTGCCAATGGTTCCTCCATCGATGGTTTGAAGGCACAGCTTGCGAGGGAGTGCATCTACAAGGGCAGACAGGCAGAATCATTCACCAGAAATGTAAGACCCTTATGTTACAAGTAGTGCTCTCCCTGTAAGCCAGCTGACCACATGGGAGACCTTTTGTTGGTTGGAATGATCATATGAACATATGATTTAATGTTATAGAAAATGCATATTGGCATATGGAAAACCTGAACAGATAACTTGACGTCAATACCTATACAAGGTTGATAAAAGGATAAAATTCTTTTGGCAGTTAAATGTTTACATTTTTAATGTTATTTTTTGTTTATGAGACTGGTGGGGATGTGGAATGGGGTGGTGTAAGGTGGGGGTTGAATGCAGGATGTGTGTTCAGGGTGTTTGGCAGACAGTTAGTTGTGGGGGTCTAGGTTAGGCCTGCCTTGCAAAAAGATTATGTCATAAATCTGCACAAAATAACTTATAATACTAAAGTACAGGGAAATCATTTACAATAAGAATTACTCTTTAATTGCACAAGTACTCACTCACATTGCTGCAGAAGATACATTTTACAAGAGAAACATAGTTACAGCATCAGACTGTAAACTTGCTAATGAAGAATTGTATATTATCAGCACTTGTTATAAGTAGGCCATGCTTATATTCCTTTTTTTCTCCTAGTGAAAAACAAATGTAGATCTTTTTAAGAATATTTTAGTTCAATAACAGTCCACAAGATGATCTTAAATCTAACACATTGATCCTGAACTTATTTATTGGGCCAGTGTAAAAGCGTTTATCAGGTGGGTTCTGGACTGCAGACTATATATTTGACACCTCTGCTCTAGACAAAAGGAAAACCAGGCAAGCTACAAAACCAGGAGAGTAAGACGAGACAACTCATGGCTAACAAGTGAACAGGCACAAAAGACTGTAAGAATAAAAGAGAATATAATAAGTTTCCTGACATAAAAAAAATAGAAAGAAAGGCTCAATCAGTTGTGTGACTGAGGTAAGATAATAATATGGTTTACTCCCTAAAAGCTAAAAGTGCAGCCTAAATAGAAAACACTTAGAGCCCAGCTGCTGAACTTTGCTTAATGCACTTTGTACAAAGTGCTCTTTTAACCTATATATATATATATATATATATATATATATATATATATATACGCACATACACTAAAGGGAACACTAAAATAACACATCCTAGATCTCAATGAATAAAATATTCTCATTAAATACGTTGTTCTGTACACAGTTGAATGTGCTGACAACAAAAATCATCAACGGAAATCAAAACCAGTGAGGCCTTGATTTAGAGTCACACACAAAATTAAAGTGGAAAGACGCACTACAGGCTGATCCAACTTTGATGTAATGTCCTTAAAACAAGTCAAAATGAGGCTCAGTACTGTGTGTGGCCTCC
>JAOVVF010031709.1:10000-12174 GCA_028565595.1 Duopalatinus emarginatus | reverse complement strand
AGATTATGGTTAGAGGAACACTCATCTGAGTTTGGGGATTAGTCAGTCACACCTAAATCACCTGATCTCAACATTATCAAACACATCTGGGACGTCATGTGACACGCTGTGGAACACAGAAATCCTCCACCTCGGAATACAACAGAATTGTGGAGCGTTCTGGTGGAAGTCTGGTGTCCATGGACTATGGACTACGTCCGCAAGCTTGTGGGGTCCATGCCCTGTAGGGGACCTACCAATTATTAGACTCGTGTACCAGTTTTTCTGGTTAATCATTGTTAAAAGCACTATATAAAAAAATGTAATTGATTAGAATTGGTAACATGGTAATTGGTATTTCTGCAGTAATGTAAATTGTATAGAGTCGACCATGTGGTCACTTAAGATTATTGCCTCATGCATCATGCATTACCTGGCCAGGCCTTGGAAGATCTCCGCATCCACAAGTCACTGTGTTAGGGGTGAACCGCGACCGCCTCCGCCAGGCTGCCTCCATCTCTCCCCTGTGTTAGAGCTCTGAGACGAACCAGGAGCTAACAGTTCTGCAGTGACCCTCAACGCTCCACACTTATCTGATTATGAGTAAAGACCAGCATCGTGCTGCACAATTTGTCCTTTCTTTCATGATTATTAAATTCACATCGCAGTCTCTTCACAGATGCATCGCAGCCATCTAATCTTTGAGATTTGCACAGAAAAGGACTGCAGATTTGTACTTGGTGTTGAAAGCTTTGCTATTTCAATGCCTCTTCATACAGGTGAGCGTCTTGACAGTTTATTTTCTGGCTGAGTGAAATCTTGTGCAATAACCGTTACTTCCGTCTCAGTGTGTCTTTGAAAGTGCAGGTGGGAAGCTGAAACTAACAATTAACCCACCAAGGACACCTCCTGCTAATCCTCCTTCTCCAGCTCGGAGGGATTATTAGACTCCAGGCGACTGCAAATGGTCACCTGATCGCTACTAGCATCTAAGAATAGGGAAAAAGAGTACTGATTAATTTCCTTTAATTGCAGCTCTGACATTTATTATGCTACTGATACTGTGAAATCTGTCTAATGTTCACAGAGTCTCCAGCGTCAGAGCTCTGTAACAGAGTCTACGTTTTCAGGAAGGAGCTTTGCAGTCATTTGACAGGCTGCGTTATTTATTTTTGTTCAATTAGCTTGGCAAAAAGATAATCAGCTGAACAAATGCACTCTGAATTGTCAGAAAAACTGGTACACCAGTCTAGTACTTGGTTCATGAGTGCTCCACGATTCTGCTGTATTCCGAGGTGTAGGATTTCTGTGATCCATGGCAACCCAGAAGTCTTCAATAACATTGAGATCTGGTGACTTACTTGGCTGATGACTGAACCCCAAACTCCTCTAACCATAATTACCCACAGCGTCACTGATCGTACCGGAAACACGCCATAGAGGGCACTACCACCCACATCGGACAGCGCAGCGGCTGCCCAGGGGTGCTTAATGATCGTGAGCGATGCCGTCTGGCTGAAAAAATTGCCCATGCGAACAGACGAGCGACTCTGCAGAAATCATGTACACGTTTAAAGCAGGACGAACCGCACACATATCCCACAGAAGCATCCCTTAGCTTTTTATGAGATTTGGGAGCAGAAGACGCACCAGAGTGCCTCTGGTTGACACAATGACTCCGGACACAGCATTTTACCTGGGCTTGTGGTTGCGTACTGAACCCTAGGTGACCAGCAACATGTGACACTCAGCAGTACTGGTTATTTCAGACTGATGGTAGGGTTCGTGTGTGGCACATGGAGCCCGGTGGTCAGCAAGGTAGTCTACAGGCTGGTGGTGGTTCCATACTGGTCTGAGACTTGTACTCATGGTCCACGCAAACATGCCGTTAAACATTTCATTGAGTTCATGGACTTCTACAATGATGGGATGTTCCTACAGGATAGTGTCATGTTTTTCCTAGTTTGTAGTTTAAATCAGTTGTCAAAAATTATTCATTAATTATAATTAATAGAAAATTAATTTAATTTCTGTGTGTGTGTGTGTGTGTGTGTGTGTGTGTGTTTATCTTTTTAGCACTCCTTTTTAGCACTGTTTGTTCCTTCTTCTTCTTCTTCTTTTTTGTTTCTTAGTAATAAAGCTCTTGAACATCTGTGGCTATTGTGTACAGGAGTAACGACCTATCAGTCACTTGG
>JAOVVF010031709.1:0-5000 GCA_028565595.1 Duopalatinus emarginatus | reverse complement strand
GTTCGTGGTTTGGGGCTGCCATCTGCTCTAGGCAAGTGTGTTTACCACCCCCTAGTGTTATTACATTACATTTACGGCATCTTATCCAGAGCGACTTACAAGGTTACTGCTATTACAGGTAGGCCAAGGTACTGTTGGGGGTCTTGTCCAAGGACCCTTATTGGTGTAGCTCTGACTGGCTGCCCAGACCAGGAATCGAACCCATTGTTTGTGTTTTACTGCACAGATGGGTTAAATGCGGAGGTCACATTCCTCTGTGTGCAAACACAGTAGGCAACCATTTCACTTTCACTTTCACTTTCTTTCTTACACAAGACTAGGTACATGTCCCAAGAACAGGTCCCAAAAACCTGGTTCAGTGTAACAGATTTAACATGGCGACTTGTCATGCATAGCTAGGTACATATAAATATACAGTACACACACACACACACGCACGGGAGTTTCTTTAAATCAATTTCATGATCTCCCTGCTTTTTAATACACTTCGTCCATCTGTCATCAAGCTTTCATAGTCGCTCATTAAAGAAGGTTTTATTCTGACCTGCGAGCCACTAATGCACCTCTGTCCTCACTTCCTCATCCTACATCAACCTTCGTCCAGGGGTCCAAACAGGTGATAGAGCAGTGAGACAAGATGGTATGGTCAGTACGACAGTACGGACAGCGGCGTGTGGACGTGAACAGCAGTCGTCTGGGTTTAGTCTGAATTTTAGGCTTCAGGTCTTCAGTGAGCGTCTGGCTGTGATAACGAGCACTGTTTCCACTGCACGCTGATCTTCTTTTATCAATCCCAAGTGAGGCAGACATGTTTTCTTGCCCTGCAGTCATAAGTGAACTGACGTAACAAACCTGAGGAGACCTATGGAGAAATCATGACGTGTAAACTGTACAGATTTACTGTTACAAAGAAACGTCTCAGAGACGTCATCAACAAGCTGGCGAATAAAATGACTTCATCAGGGAGAAGCTTCACCGGATCAGTGACTGAACTCGTATTTAAACTGGTTAATGCGGAGCGTCTGCTGTTGGTCGCGTCCCTGTAAACGATCTGATGATAACGAGTGCATTAATAGAAACTTACACTACTGTCAGAGCCGCTGATCCAGAAAATGAATCAACAGCTTCTGACCAATCACAGTGGAGGATTCAGCAGCACTGTGGTGCAACACACACACACACACACACACACACACACACACACACACACACACACACACACACACCTGTGTGCCGTATCCCCATCAGGATTCCTGTCAGCCTCCTCATACATCATTGTTAGCGTGTTGTGTTGGTGGCAGATGTTAACGTGCAGCTTCTCAGACTGGATACAAAACACAACATGTGGGTTTTAATATTCTCACAGAACCGTGTTATAAACTTTCCTCATCACTGAAGCTTTCTTTGAATTCAAAGGAAGAAAATAAAAGGAAGAAATAAAGAATGTTTTCTTTCAGAAACCCCACCGCAATTAAATATGATTTAATTTTATTTACTTTAGATTTTTATTATTTTGTTATTTGCTTGTTTGTTTCTATTTTTTTTTCAAGAAGGACACAACAGGTAAAGAGGGTAAAAAAAACTATACAGGTAAAAAAAAAAACCCGAAAGCTACAACAAAACAAAAGAAAACAAAACAAACCTGTAATTCAGTAGAAAAATTAGTTTTATTTAATTTTAATTTATTGTTTTATTTGTTTAATTTTTTTGTTTTTATGTTTATTTTCATTTCATTATTGTATAATTTTGTTATTTGTTTGTCTTTTTTCTTTTAAAAAGACACTACAAGTGAAGAGTGTATTTTGAAAAAGGCTGTAGTATATATATATATATATATATATATATATAGTTTGTTAGTTTTATATATAAAACTAACAATTTCTTAGTTTTTAAAAAGACTTGACATGTAAATATGTATTTTTAAAGCTGTAATTCTTTATTGGGATTATTATTATTATTATTATTATTATTATTATTATTATTATTATTATTATTATTATTATTATTATTATTTTTCACTAAAACACAGTTCACTTTGAATAATGTTAAAAGTTCAAATATTGATTTCAGTGTATATAAACTCTTCAGAGAAATACTTGTACAAAAAAGTTCATATACATACATACATATATGTGTGTGTGTGTGTGTGTGTGTGTGTGTGTGTGTAAAACGTGCTAAAAATAATAATAAAATGCTAAAATAGTTTTATTTAGTTTTATTTCAGTATTTTAATTGGTGTAATATTTTAACTCTCTGTGGTCCGGTGTAAAATTAAACATTTACTCAATCATTTTATTAAATTATTTTTTGTTCTCCATCTCCATTATTCCAGTGTGAAGTGAGAAGGTGAACTTCTACATTTGCATGCTGGTTTCATCGATACACTATACTAGCCTGACAGTGGCTAACTTGCTAACTTGTTAGCTTTAGCACTGGTTGCTCAACTGTTTAGGTTTTGGATTATTAATCAGAAGGTTGGAGGTTCCAGCACTGTTGGGTCCTTGTGTAAGGCCCTTAACCCTCTCTGCTCCAGGGGTCTTATCATGACTGACCCTGTGCTCTGTAATGTATATAGCATTTTAGCTAGCTGTAGCATATTAGCACAGCGTTACCACCTGTCATGTGCTTGTACAGGTTTGGATGTAAGAGCAGGAGATGTGAAGATGTGAATGATTTTGGGAGTTGAGGTGCTATGAGGATTTTGGGAACGTCTGAGTTAGAGCTGGTGGAGGCGTGGCCAAGACTCGCTTTCGGCTTCACGTGACTTCACGTGATTTCCAGTCAGAATTCCTGTATTTAATGACTAGTTGGAGTCAATGGATCCCAGAGTGAATGGATTTAATCAGTGAGAGAAATAATCCATCATCATCATCCTCTAGCTTTTCCCTCGATGATGAGGAAATATAAAATCCTCCTGTATGAAGGGAAAGTGTGGTGTGTGTGTGTGTGTGTGTGTGTGTGTGTGTGTGTGTGTGTGTGTGTGTGTGATATCTGCAGACTGCACTGGAGTTGCTGTCAGTGTTTTCCGGTCAGCACTTTCCATTTTCATCCTGAAAAGCTGATGATGTCTGAGAGGACACAGATGGGAAGTCCAGTCTTGTGAAGATGATGGTGATGGACGATGTTCACCATCAGCAAGACAGCGAGCGAAAAATTGCAGCAGCCTTAATAATAATAATAATGATAATAATAATAAGAAGAAGACGAAAAAGAAAAAGAAGAGTCCTGAATTATTAGAACATTCCTAGAAATAAAAAAGCTGGTCCAGATTCTCCCAGTTCTCCCAGGTCTCTCAGTTCTCCAGGTTCTCCTGGTCAGATTGGTCACATTATTATTGATTATCGTATTATTATTACTTTTTTTTATTTTATTGGGAGCTGCAGTGAAATTTTTCATCGACGACACTCACCATCAGCAAGATAGCGAGCGAAAAATTACAGCAGCCTTAATAATAATAATAATAATAATAATAATAATAATAATAATGAGAAGAAGAAGAAGAAGAAGAAGAAGAAGGGTCCTGAATTATTAGAACGTTCCAAGGAATAAAAAAGCTGGTCAGGTGACGGATACCATTGAAAACCTTGGACACTTTAAATACGTCGGGATTGAAAGAGTTACTCAGACTCTGTGGGATCCTGGATCTTCTCCTGTAGCCATGTGTGTGTGTGTGTGTGTGTGTGTGTGTGTGTGTGTGTGTGTGTGTGTGGTTGGATCTTCACGCAGTCTTTCGACTCTTCAGAGTTGTTTGTTCTGAGACTTCGATCACTGTGCTGTAGTGAGAGGAGGTTATATATACCATATACCAGGTCCAAAACAGCAACATACTGTAAATATCCAGATGTGTCTCCTACCTTTGTCCACATAATCTCCAGTCTGCAGGTTCTCAAGGTTCTCCCAGTTCTCCTGGTTCTCCAGGTTCTCCCAGTTCTCCAGGATTTCCAGGTTCTCCTGGTTCTTCCAGTTCTCCTAGTTCTCCTGATTCTCCAGGTTTTCCAGGTTCTCCCAGTTCTCCAGGTTCTCCTGGTCAGATCGGTCACATTATGATTAATTATCTTATTATTATTACTCTTTTTGCTTTGGGTTTTTTTTTGGGGCGCTGCAGTGAAATTTTTCATCACTACACCAGGCGAATTCCCTTCTGAGTCATGCAGCACAAATGCCGGTGCAATAACAGGCTCAGTCCCCGAGCTCACGTTAAACTGGGATGAAATCTGAAATAGGCTTCTGAATATGTTTCAAAACACTTCTGAAGGGTTCTTCTGTTTCGAGCAAATCTTCAAGGGCTTCTACTGAAGAATCTGTCAGTAGACTCGGCGTCAGTCACGGATCCGGGAGGCCTGTGGGTTTTGGGCTGATCTGTGTCTCTTCCGTTTGTATATATGCCTGATCTGACTGAGAGCTCGCTGATTAAAAAGCCACGCCCATGTGAGGAGAGTGAGATCTGAATGAAACCACTGTCTGATTCTGTCTGAGGTACGTGACAGAGGAATAATAGTCATTTAAACGTGTGTGTGTGTGTGTGTGTGTGTGTGTCTGTGTTTGATAAGTTCATGTCGAGTTGCTGGTGCAATAAAAACAGTCCTGTAGGAAACACAGGACATGTTAAAGATCCAGTTCAAAGCTGTTCTGAAGTTAAATGAGAATCCGGATGATGTTTTGGAGACGATAACGACGCAGCCTGACTTCAGAATAAAGAGATGAGCTGTTTATTTATTTCTTATTAATGTTTAATATATATGGTTGTTCATCTAGTTTTAATTATTTTAGTATTTATATTGGACAAAATATTAATTAATTTGGTAATTTATTCATTCTCAATTTATTTATAATTATTTGTTTTTATTTTATTTATAAGTAAAGTTATTTTACTTGCATCTGAATCTTAAGCAATTATATATTTTTGTTTCTCTTTTGTTTCTATTTTCTTTTATTTAAAATATTTTTTTTTATTTTAAAGATTTAGAAATATCTACAATATGTCCATATACTTACACATT
>JAOVVF010031708.1:0-12180 GCA_028565595.1 Duopalatinus emarginatus | reverse complement strand
AACGTAGTGTTAGGAGTCTTGCCCAAGGACCCTTATTGGTGTAGCACAGACCAGGAATCGAACCCAGGTCTCTCACAAGGGAACCTGATGCTGTTAACAATGTACTACACCAACCAGACACTAACAGAATGTACCACACCAACCAGAAAAACCATGACAGACTTAGGATATCTTACTAGTGCATTGTAGAATCATGGTTAACTATATAACAACCATGGCTACCTTAAACTACAATAGTTAAACCATGGCAGAATAATAGTATGAACATAATAACCGTAAGATACCTTAGTAATTTATGTTAGAGTCATCGGTAACTATATAATATCCATGCTGACTATAAACAACCATATGAAAACCATGGTTGATGATTATATGAGTTAGCAAGCAGATAACAGCTGCACATGTGCCAGGTTTGATCCTGAGTTCAGGTACTGTTTGTGCACATTTATGCATATGTGCTTGGGTTGTCTTGCAGTTCTCAAGTTTCCTCCCAGCAGGCTCACGGTTAGTGTTTCCAGGATAGACTCCAGGTTCATGATAAAGCAGATTGTCATACATACCTGCATGCATACAGACAATTGAGTAGTTCTCCACAGTAGACTTACTACTGAGATTGCATGGACTTTTTAGCACCAACTTTTCACATCTGGTAAAATTCTGTCCAGAAATACATCATGTTACTGAAGGGAAAAAAATGTGTCAGTTTTTTTTGTTCAGTGTATTTTATAATGTTGGGCAACCTAAGCAGTAGTCCAGTAGTTAAAATTGCATTATTCAATTGTTTACATAGCCAAATCAATCAAAATGTTACTGTAAAAATATTTGGCTTCTTCAGTTAAAAGTTGACAGAGCATTTTATTGGTAAAATTGAGAACCTTACATTTTGACATTTGGATTTCAATAAAATGTATGCTCAGAGAAAAGAAAACGGTGCCTACCCAGTCTCGATAAACAAGATAGAATAAAGTAAAACATGTACACTTTAACTGAACCAGTCAGCACAAAGAGACATCTCCACTATCTAGATTTATAGAGTTTGATGCTTGTTGACTCTAGCACATGATTTTTTTATTTATATGTGCTATTACATTACATTAGCACTCATAAATGAGTAAAAATTCCGAAGTCCAAATCACAGTCTAAGGATTACAGGCTCATATCCAAGGTAAAACTCAGATCACTGTTTTATAATCATTAAGACTTAAACACTTTATTACTAGACAAATAAGTGCTATTCGGACTCGGTATCTTTTTTGGGTTAGTTATAGTTGAATGCTGGCTTTGTATGCGTCTGTGCTTTCAGTGACTTAATCTCTGTTCAGAAAGTGTTATGACCCAGATGACGACAACAGCCGCTTATGGCAGTGATGACGGCAGTGTTAGTGTAATTACGATGAAATGATACTTCTTCATACTGTATTTTGCTGTGGGTAATCTGTGTGTTTTTTAACAGTAACTGACCAGTACTGATTGGACATGAAAACTAGTCATAAAGTAAATAATGTCAGTTTTTCTTTCTTTCTTTTTTTTCAAAATGGTGCTCTATATGTTAGCAGAAACCATAAGAAAATAATGGACTTTTTTGGTGAAAAATGTGAATGTCTTTATTCCAGCAAGAGCAACACATTGATTATAATCGGAACCCTGAACATCTAAAACTTTTGTAGTACGTACAGTTTTAATAGGAATTATCAATTCCAATACCAATTTGCTGACATTTGGTATCCTTTGTGCCTGTAATTGGTAAAATAAGGCCTGAAATTTATTAATAAATATCATTATTGGGACATTTGCTTTAATGGCTTATTAATCCTAAAGTGTTAGCGAGAGGTTTTTGGGTATAGATCACATGGGATCAAGACTCACTTGTCCAGAAGACTCTGTAATTTCTTACCAATTTTTGCATTGATGTATTGGTAAGAATTGGTAAGAAAGAAATTACAGTCTGCTGGACAAGTGAGTCTTGATCCCATGTGATCTGTCTAAGTTGTCCTGCCTCAGGTTACCCCCAAATGGAATCTTACCTTTAATTGAAGCGACTTTTGTGACACACTGGTGTCTGTTACCTGCAATGTATCTGTCTGTCTGTGAAGCACTGTTACTATTCATATGCACTATTTAAAGAATCATATTTTGGATGAGGTCTCTTTCCCAAAACCAATGTGTACTGTATCGGGATTTGAGATCTGTCTTCTGCTTGAGTCAACTTTTCTTTTCCTCAAAAGAATGTTTCAGCATAAATTGATATGCAGCTTTCACTTCCTCTAGCTCGAACCAAACCTTTCTGTATATAGTGCAAGTGTGTAATTATCAGGATAAAATGTTGTAAGTTTTTTTATATATATAAAATTGATTCAGTCTGATTTAGTAGTATTTTAGTAGATTTAGTAGTAAGTATTTTCTTTTGCCTTCACATCTGTTAAATGTTTCTTAAGAACTTTATGCAGCACAATTCACCACTTTCTCAAGCCCCTAATACGAACCCTGTGGGTGGTGCATGGTGATGCATTTAACATCTAGGTTCTCTACAATACAGTTTATAATTCAACAGTTTATGCCTCCTTATGATGCTGTAAATCAGATTTGATTTTCTAGGATTTGGAACACAAATAAAACTTCGAAAACCCGCAGGCTGGACCACAGTGTTTTAGGTTTAAACAGGGAACCAAATACAATTTGCTTAGTTTAAAACAGGTCAAGTCAAATTTTGTTTCACTTGAAACTTGAAACATGCTGCACTGGGTTCCCTACAACACAACAACTTTCAGTTACTTTAGGAACTTTGTACCATTGTACACTGGGATCACTACAGCACAGTACGTCAGGTTCACTAAAACACAGTGATTATTTAACCAAGCCTATAATTCTGATATACCTTTGTTACCACAGTAATTTGGGCCAATCCAGGTATTTTACAATTGTCTGCTGGTTATTAAATAAAGAAACCAATAGCTGCGACCTTGTCCTTGATTCTTTTTTTATAGTTGTTATTTTAAACAGCGAGGGTCCTTACTGAGGGTTCATACAGTGCACTGCGTAGTAAAAAGTGTGGATGTCTGGCCATCACTACACTATGTGCTTTTTGAACATACCATTCCAGATTGTGTAGGATGTGGCGTAGATCTCCCAGTGTTCACTTTTGACAAGGCCTGTAATTCCCATGGGAAGAAATGGTTCCTTATTAACAGGAGTCTACATATGACCAGGAAGTGATAAGCTGGAATTGATGCTGGGATGAATGACCAGAGTGATATAATGCAGAACCAGAGTGAGCTGTGTGCATATGTACAGTGGATATAAAATGTTTACGCACCCCTGTTAAAGTTACTTTGTTAAAGCACCTTGATTTTATGACATCTTGACTTTGCCATCCAGTCTTTGCCCATTTTTCCTTGCAAAAAGCACTCAATCTGTCGGATTCCAAGGGCCCTCTTCAGGTCACCCCACATTTTTATTTGGATTCAGGTCTGGGCTCTGATATGGTGAAGCCATTTTTATTTTGTCAATGCGGAGCTGCTTTGCGTTATTGTCGTCGTGCTGAAATGTAAAATTCCTAAAAGTTAAATGCAAAGTCAACTGATGTTTGGAAGTGTTCATAATGTTCATAATTGGAAGTGTTTCAACATTTCACTGGCTAGGCGGCCATACTTGTTTTGCAACAAGATTAAGGTAAAAGGTATGTGTCAAAGTAACATCTAAATGAATGCCGAGGTTTTCTAACAGAACATTGCCCAGAGCATCACACTGTCTCTGCCAGCTTGCCTTCCTTTCAAAGAGCATCTTGGTGCCATGTTTTCCCAATAAGTGACACACATACGGCCATCCACATGATGTGAAAGAAAACATGAGCCATCAGCCCAAGCCACCTTCTTCCATAGCTCCATTGTCCAGTACTCACATGCCCAGTGTAGGTGCTTTCAGTGTGATGGAGTCAGCATGGGCAGCAGTATGTTCTGACACAATTCTATCATAACCAACATTACATTTTTTCAGCAGTTTGTGCTGCAGTAGCTGTTTTGTGGGATCATACCCAACAGGCTAGACTTCACTCCCTGTGCACATCAGTGACCTTTTGGTGCCCATGACCCTGTTGCTGGATTACCAGTTGTCCTTCCCTAGACCACTCTCAGTAGGTTTGTAGAGAACACCCTAAAAGACCTGTGGTTTTGGAGATGCAGTCACAACCCTGTCTAAGTCACTCAGATTTTTACGCTTGCCCATTCTTCCTGCTTTCAGCACATCGACTTTGAGAACTTTGGCAGGTGCCGTAGTAGTGAGACACACTTCATGTAATTTACTTCATCTGTCTGTGGATTTTAAGTGCCAGAAAATTGTTTTATTGTACCAAAGAGCTATCAGCAGAAAACTCGGGTGTACCCCTGAGTGTGGAAAAACTGACTGTCTGTCAGGGTGTGAGTAATCTGGTGTAGTGTTGGAGTGTTTTACTTTAGTGTTAACAGAAACCATTGGCTGTGACTGATATGACTGTACTATAAACACTTGCTCTCCTTTTTGCATTGTTAGAAATGGGAGACTAGGAAAACGTATTTAGAGCAAAAACAGAAGAATGAGCGTTAAGTATATGATTAATATATATATGTTTATATATTGTAGCGGGTCCCATACACATCCTCTTTCTTCTACACTGTCTCACTATGTCTCCACCAGACTGTAACTACTTTTACAAAATATTCTTTTATTGTCTTTCTGCTACTGCAGAATTCTGCTCTTTTTTTCCTTTCTGTGTCAAATGATTTCAGGCCGCTCAAGGAGACTCCAGTTCACTACCGTTGCTGTCGGTCCCTGATGTGTGTGTATGTGTGTGTGTGGCCTTTTTTGGAAGAATCATGTTTTTTCCCCTTGCTGGGTAAACGGAAGGAACAGAAGTTCTCTCCAGTACTGCTGTAGGCTGGACTTCTCTTTGGAAAGACACTTTGTCTGTGTATGTGTATGTGTGTGTGTGTGTGTGTGTGTGTGTGTGTGATTGGAGACAAAGCAAGAGAAAGGCATATAGCAGTTCATTTCATGAGAACACAAGTCTCGAATTCATATCACACATCCAAAATAATACAGTTATCATGTGATAAAGACAGCCTTACTGAATAATAGACGTCAGTGTCCTGGTTAGATGAATTGTGTCAGTGAAGTGGTTCTGCCTTTGTGAAGTCGTTTGCAGTCAGCAGTCTGATTGAACGTGTGCATGTAATTGACATACAACTTGAACTCGCATCTCTTCCCTGAGAAAAGGGAATTTCCCTCCGCTAAAGTTCACTTTATGAGTTGATCATAAGACCAGAATGCATTTTTTTTTTTCCTGATAAGGACCAACATATGACTGACTGCTGATCTAAGGTACACTAATGAATAAAATGTGGTACAATTCAAACTGTAAACGACTTCAACGAAACTTTCGTGCAAATTACAAGTGGGGCAGCTATTTTTTCTTGCGCTGCAGTCACAAATGACCTGATATAACACGTTTAAACCTGCATAAGACAGCGACCGGGTACAGCATGGGTGTCATTTGGCCCACAGTGTAATTATATTTGGCCCGCGAGGCAATATCAAATTACTATTGGAGCTGGCTCACCGGTATTTTACAGTGGCACAGCGCATTGATCACTAATACTACAAATCCCATAATGCCCTCCTGTTGTATGGTGCTGAATACATTATAAGCGTGCTCCCGTTTGGTGGATGCGACCGCTGTTGCAAGTTGGGCGAGTCGTCGACCTGGGGTTTTCCGTGCCTTTTATTACGCGCCCAACTCGGTAGCGATCCGTGCTTCTGGGTGATGATAATTGATGACCAGACAAAAAGAAAAGTTGCCCAGGAGGCTGCCAAGACGTTTCCATCAATATTGAAGAAGTGGCAGGTATTTCTGGTGGTGTGTGACATGTGACAAGAATCAACTACATTCTTTGTATATCTGGGTTTTGGGGTAGGGTGGCAAGCTTTGGTAACAAAGATCTACATTTTGCAATAACCTACATCAGGTCTGCCTAGTGTTAATGGAAAAATGTGTTCTGGTTGGTTGGTTGTGTTCTGGCTGGTTGGCTGGTTGAGACCAAGGTTGAACTTTTTGGCTGTAATTCCAGAAATCATGTTTGGTGCAAAAACAAGACATGCATATCACAGTGCATATCACTACAAGAACACTATACCCACAGTAAAGCATGGTGGTGGCAGCACTATGCTTTAGAGCAGGGGAAATATGAAGGGAAGTATGAACAGTCCCACATGTCAGTCATTTTTGACATAAAATCCTTAGGCCTCAATTTCTCCTTTCAGCATGACAACAACCCAAAGCGAGGCAATATCAAATTACTATTGGAGCTGGCCCACCGGTATTATACAGTGGCGGCGCCACTTTAACAGCGCATTCATCACTAAAACTACAAATTCCATAATTTCCAAGCCGGGCGAGTCGTCTACCCGGGGTTTTCCGTGCCTTTCATTACACGCCCAACTCAGTAGCGATCCGTGCTTCGGCAGGAAAGCCCCCGCTCCTCCAAGAAAAGATGCCAGGTATCTGGCTTGGGCACATCAGATTAGATCAGTGTGTTGCAAATTGAACAATAATTAACATTTACTTTATGCACTTTTTCTTGCTACTCAAAGGCCTGAATGCTTGATTCATTCATTATTGTTATTAGACTGTGGAAAAAGTTTATTTTGATATTTAACTCAGAAGGCTGCAAATAAAAAAGAGGCATACAATTTTCATTTAAATTTTATTTAATATGCCATTGAGATGTTTTTTTAATGTGAAATTTGATTTTGCATGTCTGCAATATTAAGTTATGTAAGCATTGCTTGTTCCATATTCAATGTTAAAGCAAAACTTGTATAGGTCCATATTAAAAGGTTCATTTGTTCAACGTTGGCCCGCGGCTTTGTTTAATTTAAATTTTGGCCCACTGTGTATTTGAGTTTGACACTCCTGGGGTACAGAAAGCGTTCGCAGCCAACAGTATTTTTAGTATAACGTATTCTTTATTATTGCACATAATAATTAACACAAATAACGTTGCAGTTTTTCCAGTTCATTTGTCTCTGCTCTGTCTCAGCCACACATACATGTACATGTACACACTCCACACTGCTCAGACAGAGAGACAGGAAGATTACTTAAACACTTGTGAAACAACACGACTCTGGTGTGCAACATTATTCATTACCCATTTAGTTTTTCACCAAAAAAACACTTCCTTTTCACTGCATAGGCAGAATAAACCATACCTACTATCCAGAAAGAGCTTATCATGTAATCAGCTTTTAAATCATTCACTGGCTCTCTTGTACAGTGGATATAAGAAGTCTACACACCCCTGTTCAATGGGAAGGTTTTGTGATGTAAAAATCTGAAGATAAATAATTTCAGATTTATTTCAGACACTTTCAATATGACTTATGATCTGTACAATTCTATTAAAATGCAAAGTCATTTAGATAGGAAAAGTAAAAATAATGATAATAAAAAAAACTACCACTCAGTGCACACCTGACATCCATTAAAGTGAATGATTAACCATATATAAAGTTCAGCCATGGTAATTAATAAGTAAGTAATCTTATTGTTAAACAGTGTCTGTCACACAGTGAAGACGGTAATGAAGAAGTGGATAAAATATGGCACAGTAATGACATTACCAATATCTGGGTGATGAGAATTGATGAACAGACAAAAAGAAAAGTTGCCCAGGAGGCTGCCAAGAAGTTTCCATTAATATTGAAGAAGTGGCAGGTATTTCTGGTGGTGTGTGACACGTGACATGAATCAACTATATTTTTTGTATATCTGTGGTCTGGGGCTAGGGTGGCAAGCTTTGGTAAAAAAAGAGCTACATTTTGCAATAACTTACATCAGGTCTGCCTAGTGTTTATGGGAAAATGTGTTCTGGCTGGTTCAGACCAAGGTTTAACTTTTTGGCTGTAATTCCAAATATCATCATGTTTGGTGCAAAAACAAGACGACATGCATACAACAGTGCATATCAATAGAAAGCACCATACCCACAGTAAAGCATGGTGGTGGCAGCACTATGCTTTAGAGCAGGGGAAATATGAACAGTTCCACGTCAGTCATTTTTGACCTAAAATCCTTAGGCCTCAAGTTCACCTTTCAGCATGACAACAACCCAAAGCATACATTCACATAAACAAAATGGCTTTACTGGAAGATATTTTGGAATAGCCCAGACATGAATCCAGTAGAAAATCTTTCAACTGACAAAAAGAGGGCTGTGCATAGAAGATGCCCTTAAAATCTGACAAACTTTGCAGCACTTTTGCAAATATTGCCAAGTCAGCATATGCCATGCTGATACACTCCTTATGCTTATACTTTTACTAAGTACTTTGTGCACGATTGTGTGTTCGATTTGCATTTTCCTTTCTCATGCTGCAGCATGATCATTGTTCCATGGAATAGTAAGAGTGATTCAGCAGGCTATGAGGGGCAGATCTTGGATCATGTTCATATAGCTTTAAAGCAGTGCTGTGGGGGCGAACTGTTCCCAGCCTGCTTTCAGAACAACTGTTTAAACTCCACCACATTACCACGTTCTTCTGGCCTCAAGCTCCACTCGATCACAGCTGCTTGGGTTGTCATGATTTGGGCCAAGAGGCGGAACATGAGAGCGTGAGCATACACACACACACATGCATAGACATATATCCCATACCTGCCATTCTCATTTTTTTTTTTTTTTTTAACATGTAACACAAGTAAGACGTAATCTACTTAATTTCCACTTTAAGACTATTAGGCACAAGAGAAACACCACTAGTTATTTATGGGCAGATCCAAAACCTTTTCAGTACTGAGTGGAAACCTGCGAATGTTCAACTCTGAGCCCCATCCTGAATAACTCATTTTTTTCTCCCCATCATTCGCACACTGCGGCTAGTTTAGCTATGGGATCTACAGTGCACAATTCAGCAGATCATTAATGACTGAGAACATAAAAGGATTTGGCTAATACCTAACAGCCCAGTATAATCATTAAACTGTTTATAAATCTTTATTGTCTAGGGAATAACACACAGCAGGCATGCTGTGTAATGGAAAATAATACCACCAATGCAAAAGTGTGTTTTAGGTTAAGTTAGGTCTAGAGCATCTGCTAGGAAAGACCCTGTGAATGGGTTAACTAGGGGTGTAACTCAATACCGTTATCTGTATTTGGATCTGTAGCCATTTAGTGCTCATTAAGTGCTTATTGGGAAGTGGGTGTGTTTTATATTGGGCGGTTTTATTATTTTTATTATTGTGTATTGTTTGCTGCTTTTGGTCTCACTATGGTCAGGAAATACTGGAAAAGTGTGTGTGTGTGTGGGGGGGGGGATTAACTGCTCTGTATTATATTATATTATATTATATTATATTATATTATATTATATTTATTGTATCTTTATTCAACTCCTGATACGGATATTCTCTGGAACATTGTGGGTAATGTAATTAAAAGGGGAGGGGGGGAGGGGGTTATGTACCACTGACAACAAAAGGCATTTCATTTTTAATTTATATTTTTGTTTTCATGTTCACCATTTTATCAGATTTATTTATTTATTCAGAATCCTCTGAGTTTTTCTTAAGTCCTCCGAATAGCATTTCATTATAATAGCTGTATCATTTTAGCGTATCCAATTCGCCTTCCATACATCTTTTTCAGGAGGTGGGAGGAAACTGGAGCACCCAGTGAAAACCCACACGAACACAGGGAGAACACACCAAACTCCTCCCGCACAGAGATCTGTATAAGGCTCGAACGCACAACCCCAGATCCCAGGAAATGTGTGGCACACACACTACCTGCGGTAGGGGGGACACCACCATGTCCCCCTATGCTGAAGACTGGTACTGCAGGTTACCAATAATATGTTCTTTGTAGTTATAGTGGGATTTTTACTGAAACTTGGTAACACTTCCAAAGAGCTTCTGCAAGAACCATTCTTTAAATCTGGGGTGCATATATGTGTGTGTATGTATGTATGTATGTAGTATGTAAATTGATTATAAATTGACTTTTCATCACGGGTGTTAGTTTGTGAGTGAGGGTGAACACTGGCCGCAGTGCTTTGTCAAGGCGGTGTGAATTGTCGGAGTTCAAACGAGGTTTGATCGTGTGTTCCAGATAGATAGGTTCATTCCATTCCAGAAGTTGTGCAGACATTTAACATTCCTCGATCCACAATGTCCCACAGTGGACAGTGCAGTGGCTCCTCACAGGTGCCTAATTTCCTCACAGGTCCATTTCCTGCAGGTCAGTGCAGCTTTCCTTGGCTTCCATGGGATATAGGAGCAAAAGACCTACACGCCACAGCACCGGACACAGCAGCTCCCCTGGGCTTGGTTGCTGACTGGACCATCACAGTGCTAATTGATTCAGGCTGATGTTAGGGTTCATGTTTGGTGCAGACCCCATGAAGCCGTGAAACCAGTTGTCAACAAGGTACTATGCAGGTTGGTGGTGCTGGTTCCATACTGGTGTGGGGTGTGTTCTCCATGCCACCATCAGAATTGGTTCGAGGAGCATTCTGGAGAAAACACACACACACAACCAGACACACACACACACACACACACACACACACACAACTAGTAATAGGATTTGCAGCACAAATATCAGACATTACGTCAAACAGAAATCTGAAGTCCAATCACAGGAACAGTGCTACAGTATTAAACACTTCTGATGAATAGTTCACTGTATAATAGCTGCTTTGCCAGGCTTCTTGCAGCTCTTTCTGTCTCTCTCATGCTGGGTTTGGTTTGATGGAGGGGTTTTCTGGCATCCCCTCGTGTGCTCTCTCACTCCATCTTCTTTGCGGTTCTCTGCTGGCCGACATCAGAAACACTGCAGGCTTTGTCCTTCTTTTCTTTTATGATCCAATCCTCCTTGTCTCTCACTCGTTCTGACTACATTTCCACAGCCACACACTTCCTGTGGAAAGCCTGAGAACAGAGCATGAAGCTATGTGAAAGACTTGACACATTTCCTCAGCGGACAGTATAAAGCAGGAGACGAATAATACAAAGGATTGGAAGAGGGAAAAATTTGAGTTCAGATACAGATAGATATATCTGATATGAATACAATGCCATTGCGTTACTCTGTGTGTGTGTGTGTGTGTGTGTGTGTGTGTGTGTGTGTGTGATTAAACCAATATCAAGCAGTTTTTTTAAATCCTTGGCAGTATATTTTTATCACTGACATTACCCTTTGTAAATGGTCATGTTCATGTTGGATCCCAAAATTAACTAGAGCTCAGTGCTGCAGGACTATCGGTGACGTCACAAAAAGGCAACGTCTCGTCCAATCGCTATAGCGGTGATGTCACAGAAGGTCGACGTCTGATTAGTCGACGTCACGTAACGCGACGTCTGATTGGCCGATATTTTTCTTGGAAAAAACGAGTGTAGCGGACGAACGGATGAAATTTTTCAAAATCTGTATGGAAGCACACTTCTCCTAAACATTCCGCATGTTCTAGTTTTTGTCCCGTGTCGATATCTCGAAAACTGTAGGAGGTGGGACTGACCGAAAATCAGGTGGAATAAAAATAATAATAATAATAAAAATTAAGAAACTGCGAAAGTGTTGCGCTCTGTGCCAATCAGACGTCGCCCTTCCGTGACATCATAGTTATAGTGGGGTTGCCATGGTAACAGCCAAACAGTGGCTTTTGTTGATGGCTGTTACCATGGTAATGGCCAAACAGTGGGGGGGGGATGCTTGGTTCCATTGTGATGTCACAATCCTAGAACTCAGCGCTGCAGAACTATCGGTGACATCACAGAAGGTCTTGTCCAATCAGACGCGCTGTAGCTATGATGTCATGGAAGGTCGACGTCTGATTGGTCGACGTCTAGTAACGCGACGTCTGATTGGCCGATATTTTTCGGGGAAAAACGAGCGTAGAGGATGAACGGATGAAAATTTCCAAAATCTGAAAATCACACTTCTCCGCATGTTCTAGTCTTTGTCCTGTGTCGACATCTCGAAAACTGTAGGAGGTGGGACTGACCGAAAATCAGGTGGAATAAAATTAATAAATTAATAATAATAATGAAAAATAATTAATATTAGGAAGAACAATATACAAACCGGATTCCAAAAAAGTTGGGACACTAAACAAATTGTGAATAAAAACTGAATGCAATGATGTGGA
>JAOVVF010031707.1:0-12182 GCA_028565595.1 Duopalatinus emarginatus | reverse complement strand
ATTGTGGATCTTTGCTCAGGTCTTGTGGTTCTCCTTCAGAGCTCTGGACTCGATACCACTGTCTCTGTCTGACACTGAAGTGATCAGGTGATGTAAATGTACAGGGGATTTTTACTGTAGATCCAGTAACAACACAGAGACTCTGAGTGGAGAAAGTTACACTGTGCTGAGTCTGAACTCCTGAAAACACACACACACACACACACACACACACAGTATAGTAACATCTCAAGCATTGACCAACAAGACCAACAAGATACTGTAAATTATAACCCTACTTACCTCTTGTTCACATTCTGTAAGAATTTCTCTTTACTCATTCCCTGCACTTTAACTGTATATAATAATGGTAGTAATACTGTATTTTGCACTTTGGGTTAGATGCTAACTGCATTTTATTGGCTCTGTACCTGTACTCTGCACAATGACAATGAAGTTAAATATAATCTGATCTAATCTAATCTAAGAGTGAAACCAGTGTTAACCACTGCTGCTGCTGGTCCCAGTCACATATAGAGTGTGAAAATGATGAAGACAAAACTCAGTTAAAACTGTTCATAAACTTTATCTGAGTTTATAGAATTAACAATACAAATAAAATCACACATATACAGAAAAGACATGAACGGATCATATAATACATTCATAATATCTAAAAAATAATGTTCTTGTCTTCACCCAAATTTTTACCAATTGATAAAAAATACTTTCAAACACACAGACATGCTGAGATTAGTGACACAACAACACAGAGAAACAGTAAAAGGAACTGAAATATTTGATAAGTTTACCTGTCAGTAACATGAGGATCACTGCTACTGTTATATTTCTGGACATTCTGTAAAACACGATGACATCAGCAGCCTTCAGACAGACGACACTTGTAGAAGATCCACCACGTGTAGGAATAAAATTATTATCCTTAAAATTATTCTTATAAATACAAAATAAATCAATCTTATTCTTTTAATGAATATGAACTGCCTTAATCAGTCTGTTCCTCCTTCACTTGTACTGCATGTGTAAGTAGCTTCTATGTGACACTAGCAGCAAAGACACGGAAGTTGAGTTGTGCATTTATCACTGCGTATTTTAGCTCTCTTCCTTTTCTTTAAATAAAAAAGAGATGTACAGAAGCGTGATTAACATCTCTTTCTTACTCTCTCCTATCTTTTGTGCTAGAAAATGGTGTTAATATTTACTTGAGAGACAGAGTGTTCTTCTTAATCTTCTCACTCTTATTCTTATTAATATTATTAATGTAGGTAGTTATGATATTCTATGTGACACTAGCAGATACAGAAGCTGAGTTGTGCATTTCCCACACCGTTGTTTTATCACACAGGCCTATTTCAGTTTAGTCTCTTCTTTTTCTTCACTTGAGAACAAACATACAGAAATGTGATTAACGCCACTTTCTTACCCTCTCCTCCTTTCCTTCTAACAACACTCTAACTATTTACTGGAATTTGAATATGGTAGCAAGAACCCAGAAAAATTCTAGTAACCAAATAGGGCCACCATTCACATATAAATATATAGGATTGTCCCGTGTTGAAAAATATCACTAACAGACACAATTTGTCCCATATTTCTCATATATGTCATGCCAGCGGCCACTGAGGGCCACCAAAGAGACCTGAGGCTGTAAGGTTGTATTTGCCCGCAGAGCGCTTAGCCAGAGATTCAACACACCTGGCCCTCATTTGGGGAGAGCTTGCAATTAGCTCTCCCCTCGCTATATAATGAGCTCTCTGGCTGAAGCTCTCTGCGGGTCAACATTATTGCCATGTTGTTTTGCCTATCTCCACTCTTGTGTGTAATTGCTTTCGCTGTGCTTTCACCGGCGGCGCGTCTCATGTCTAGTCGTCTTGTGAACTTTTGCAGTGCTTTGATTCCTGTGTGTTTTTCTTATGTTCGCAGACTTCTCAGGCCAGAGTGTTGGAGAGATACCGCTTCTCCCCTCCCCTAAGGACTCCGGTTTGTTATCTTGCGTTGTTCCCCATTTTGTCTTTTAGTTTCCTTTTGTCCCTCTGATCACTCTCCACACTCTGCGCCAGTTTCAGTTTTTTGGGCGCCCTTGTTTGGCCGTGTTTATTGTAAATAAATCGGCACTTGCTTCCTGCATCCGTGTCTAAGCATTCCCTTACAGGTTGACCCGCCGGACATATGGAAGCAGCAGAAATCTGTCGCCTGCAGCATGCCCTGGCAGTCAGCACGCAGCAGCTACAGGAGGCACTAGCCGCGCTGCAGGAGATGGAAGCACAGCGGCCACGAAACATGCTCGAAACCGCTCCGAGCCGACCACTTCCCATTTCTCTATCGGAGCAGTACAGCGGTGACCCTGTCAAGTGTCCAGGCTTCCTCCTCCAGTGTGAACTGAGGGAGCGCTCACCGGCAAAGTTGGCGGTGGTGATCAGCGAGTTGAGCGGCAAGCCGTTAGAATGGGCCACGGTGTGGACGCATGCAGGTGAGCAGTTTCGGTCTTATTAACATTTTGTGACCCAATTAAAAAGCATGTTTGATCATCCTGCCGAGGGTAGGGATTCTGGTGAAAGGCTGCTCACTATAGTGCAGGGAGACCACTGCGTGGCCGAAATACGCCTTGGAGTTCTGCACAGCGGCCGCCGCCAGCGGATAGAATGAACCAGCATTGAGGGCCGCTTTCCGTTGTGGCTTTTTCCTTGTGGGAGCCGGCCTGCCGGGGCGACACCATGACCCTGGACACCCTGATGGACACGGCCACACGCTTGGACCACATACTCCGGGCTCGGCCCTAGATGGATACCCACCTGTCCAGTAACCCCGACCCGGAAGCCATGGTGTTGGGACTGGCATGCCTATCAGCAGAGGAATGGCAGAGATGCACCAGACTAAACCTTTGCTACTGCTGTGGGGACGGGGGCCATGTAGTCAGACGCTGCCCGATGCGGCCAGGGGGCCCTACCACACCCGTTACTCAGGCCAATTTGGTGAGTCGCTCTCCACATGTGTGCACCCCGGAGTTCATTGTAACGGTGCAGGTCTGTTACCGCAATAAGAGTTTTTTTTCTATAGACTCGGGAGCGGCCGGGAGTTTCATTGACCAAGCCACTATGACCGCCCTCGACATCCCGGCAGTGGAGCTCCAGCATCGGCTCCAGATCAGGGCTATCGACAGGGGACCCATTGGGGGGGGGGGCTTGGTTGTTACCTACGAGACCCCTCTTGTCTCGTGGGCAAGACAAGTGGGCGTCCTACATCAGGAGGAGATCACTCTGCTGGTAACCCACTCACCTAACTACCCCATTGTGCTAGGCCTACCGTGGATGAGCTGCCATGACCCACTAATTTCATGGCACCAAAGGGAGATCCAGGCCTTGTCTCAGTATTGTTTTAGACATTGTCTTAACCCCCCAGCCTCTCTAGTTGCACTCTACTTCCATTGAAAGTCCGCAGACTGACCAGGAAGCCGTGAGTTCGATTGTAAGATCGATCTGCTCCCCGGGTGTAGTCCCCACCGGCAGAAGATTGTCCCTCCCGGAGAAGCACACCATGAAGGAGTACATACAGGAGGCATTGGCAGCCGGCTACATCTGGCACTCCACCTCTACCACCTCAGTCGGCTTCTTTTTTGTGGAGAAGAAAGGGGGAGGCCTCCGGCTGTGCATAGACTATAGGGGCCTCAACAAAGTCACCATCCGGTACCCATACCCATTGCCACTTGTGCCCACGGCCCTGGAGCAGCTGCGGGACGCCAGGGTCTTTACTAAACTAGATCTGCGGAGTGCGTACAAACTGGTCCCGATAAGAGAGGGAGACAAGTGGAAGATGGTGTTCAGCACCACCTTAGGCCACTTCGAGTACCTAGTGATGCCGTATGGCCTGGCTTCAGCTCCAAGAACCTCATAAATGAGGTTCTGTGGGACATGCTTGGAAAGTTCGTCATAGCTTACATAGATGACATTCTGATCTACTTCCACGACCTGGTAAGCCACAGGCATCATGTCAGGTGGGTTCTACAAAGACTACTTGGGCACCAGTTTTATGTCAGGGGGAAAAAATGCCAGTTCCACCAGGACCAGGTGGACTTCCTGGGATATCATATAGGGCCGGAGGAAGTGGCCATGGACCCCGGTAAGGTGGAGGCGGTGGAGAATTGGAGCCAACCCTGGACTCCACGAGAGCTATGGCGCTTCCTGGGGTTCGCAAACTACTACCGTCAGTTCATCCAAGGCTTCAGCTCCATCACCACGCCTCTCACTAGCCTGCTAAAGGGGAACCCCCAGAAGCTTCCCTGGACTTCGGAGGCTCTGAAAATAGGCTGTGAAAATGCATTTCAGGCTCTGAAAACAGCGTTAACCTCTGCCTCCCTCTCAAGCAGCCCAATCCGGAGCTTCCGTTTGTGGTGGAGGTGGATGCATCTGATGTAGGGGTGGGAGCGGTGCTGTCCCAACAATAGGGACAACCGCCCAAGCTCCACCCTGTGGCATTCTTCTCCCGGAAAATGACGTTGGCTGAGAAGAACTACGACAGGGGGGGACAGAAAGCTTTTGGCCTTAAAGCAGGCCCTGGAGGAATGGAGGCACTGGTTGGAGGGTGCCACGCACCCCTTTCTTATCTGCACAGACCACAAAAACTAAGAGTATCTGAAGGCGGCTAAGCGGTAGGCAAGCCAGGTGGGCTATGTTCTTTGCTCGATTAAATTTTTTCATGTCATATCGGCCTAGGTCGAAGAATGGTAAGGCGGATGCTCTCTCCCGTCTCTATGACAAAGTTAGCAGCGACGGGGAACATCCCATCATCCCTCACCACAAGTTTTTACGTAGCATTTCCTGGGACCTCAACGACCTGATCAAGTCCCACCAGCCCTCGCAAGGGCCCCACCAATGTCCCCCAAATCTGTTGTATGTCCCTCCGGACATCAGCAGCCACCTCATCACCTGGGCTCACGTCGGCCAGGAGTGGGACACCTGGGTACCCATTGCACCCTAGATCTCCTGTCTGGCAAGTATTAGTGGCCCAGCATGAGCTAAGATATTAACGAATTCGTCTCATCATGTGCTGTGTGTGCACAAGCCAAGGTCCCCAGGCCCCTTCCAGTAGGGAAACTAATGCCGTTACCCGTGCAGGAGCGTCCATTTCTAGTAATTGTAGACAGGTTTTCTAAATCAGTGCGCTTTGTGCCTTTGCTAAGTCTGTCCACAGCCATTGAGACGGCGGAGATATTGTTTGGGAAGGTGTTCCACTACTTTGGCATTCTGGAGGATATTGTGAGTGACCATAGCCCCCAATTCGTAGACCAACTTCATAAACAAGATGGGGGTCACAGTAAGTCTTACCTCGCGATACCATCCCCAGGCAAATTGACAAGCGGAGCGGGTTAACCAAGAGCTACTCAAGTTCCTGAGACTGATTTGCCATCATCGTCCTCAGGACTGGGTCAAGTACTTACCCTGGGCTGAATACTCCCAGAACTCCCTGAAACACTCTCCCACCAACCTCACACCCTTTCAATGTGTTTTAGGTTACCTGCCACCCCAAGCTAAAACTATCTTACTAAAAAGATATTTTGAGAATTTAGAAAGAGGAAGTGTCTGTACTATTTCAAGTTTTTAGAAACTTTACACAAGAATAAATAGCGTGAAATAGAAAAAGTGGGGTGGTCTAGTGGTTAGTGCTGTTTAGTTTGCATGTTCTCCCTGTGCTTCTGTGGGTTTCCTCCAGGTACTCCGGTTTCTTCCCACAGTCCACAGACATCTCTCTAGGTCACTCTACATTGCTAATAGGTGCGAGTGTGTGTCTGCTGACAAGAAATTGGGACGCTCAGACAGTTTATCTATTGCCATAGAGCATCATGAGTAGGGTGAATGCTTGACTCGTCTGTTAAACGAAGCTGTGACAGCAATGTGTGCAATGTGTGCAATGATAGAAAAAGACAGACAAGTGCAACCTCTAATAATTGAAACGTCTATGTCTCTTAATGAGGACTACACTAGAATATCGAGTCTATCAGATTTATGTGCAGCAAAAATATAACTTTTTTTGTATCAAAATGTGATTTTAACATGGATCAAGATGCTAGGTTGAATTATTTACCATGAGTGTGATCAATAAACAACTTGTCTAAAATGCATGCAACAACATTGTAAATAGACTTTTATTGTTTAAATTTATTATAATTACTATTGCATTATTATATTATATTAAAATTATATTATTATATTATAGCTAATATAATTAACTTATGTTGCATGTACAAAAGGAAGGCTGTAAACTTTGTACAGTTATCAGAATGGAACAAAATGGTTGTTTCATGGAAATGTCATTTATACTAAAGCTGATGGTTATCAAGCTCATTATGCAGAAGGCCGGAGAATGTGATCAAGTGTACAGAGCTGTGAGCGCAGATTCAAAACTTAACTCCCTGATAAGACAAGACAAGATAAGACAAAACTTATCGACCAACCAAAAGTAAGCTCTTTAAATCAGTTTAGAAAAAGAAATAAAATGAAATAGTACAAAATATATTAAAATATATAGTTGGTACAGTATATACTGAAAGTATTAGAATAAAATAGGAGCAGTAATCTCACTTCAATCTTTGTTCTAATGGAAAGTAAAGAAGAGGAAGAGACTAATATAAAATAGAGGTGTGAAAACTGGTCTTAAGAAGCAGCTCATAACTGCTGCCATATGCTGTATGAGTGAAGAAGAACCAGGCTGATTAAAGCAGTTCAAATTATTTGTATTGTTGTAATATACATTTTTATTTATAAGGATAGTTTTAAGGACAATAATCTTATTCCTACACATGGTGGATCTTCAACTGTCTGAAGGCTGCTGATGTCAACATGTTTTACAGAATGTCCAGAAATATTACAGTAGCAGCGGCCCTCATGTTATCGACAGGTAAACTTTAAAAATATTTTAGTTCTTTCTACTGTTTTTTTGTGCTGTTGTACTTTATCCTATGTGATTCGGGTGGATCATGGGATGTGTAACCTTTGCCAGTTGAAAGCGCACGCTTTTACATAGCATAATTTTTAGTATTGCTGGCAGTTAGTTTTCTTATTAAAATTGTTTTCTTTTTATTACTTGTGAAGGATTCACCCATGCTATCTGTCTTAAATTTTTTTAAATATTCCTAGTTAATAAAGTATATCTATCCTTGCTCCTACTTCTGTGCTGTCTCTCCTCATTCATTTGAGGCTCTTGGGAGGGGAAATTTTTAATAATTGTGGTGCCACCTTGTTTAGAGGGTGTTAGGGGTATAAGTGTGACCCCAGATAGAAGTTAAATTACAGTGAGCACCCGTTACAAAATTAGCATAGTTGGCAGGATAATTTTAATGGAGACGGTACTGGGAGAAGTTAGGAGCAGGTTTGGATGCTGGCTGTGGTTTTTTTTGTGGTTTTTTTTTGGGGGGGGGGCAGTGGCTGGTTGAAGACTAGGTATGGAAGAGTGTTCCAGTTGGTTGATTTAAATTGGCTTTCTTTTCTTTTGCCCGTTTGGTTGAGATCTTGCTTATTTTTTAGTCTGTGCGCACACTAGGATCGGGGCCATGAAGGATATGGAGGAGTAGCTCAGGACTTTGACGGAACAGGTACAGAGGCTTCAGGCCAATAATTCTAGTCTCAGTCAAAGAGTGCCAGGGGAGCAAGGGTCTTTAGGTCAGTCAGCACAGAGTGAAGGGGCTGATTCTTTGACCGCCATGCCCAGGGTAATGGAGTGCTATGTGTATGTTCCCTGTGAGCGAAAGTGCCCACGGTTCTCTGGTAATGCTGCACAGGATGCCTTATTTTTAGAAGAGTGGGTGGAGGAGGTGCATCAGTGTTTGAATAGCAGGCAATAGTGGCAGAGTTTTATTTCTTTTCGACTTACTTGATGGGGAAGCTAAAGTAGAAATTTAATTTTGTCCTTTGGTGGACCGTAGTGAGCCTGAGCACATAATTGAGATCCTATTAGAGATATTTGGGTGCTCGCAATCTTATGTGGAGGCGGAAAAAAGTTTTTTTCAGCACCGGCAACATGAAGGAGAGACATTGCGGGAATTTTCACATGCACTCTTTTCTCTGATGGAGGTGGTCAAACAGAAGAACCCAGGGGCTGTCCCTAACTGTGATGTTCTGGTAAGGGACCAGTTTGTGGAGTATGTTAGAGATGACATGCTTTATAGAGAGTTAAAATGGATTGTTCGTAATGAGCATTGCGTTGGACAGCTGAAGGGGAGCAAGTAAGCCAGGCTCAGGAAAGGGCCTTTTCCTGTAATTCCCAATGGGAGGTAGCAGATGTTGGTCATGAGGATTAATGGCTGAAGCCCAAGGTCACGTTAGGGGAGGCCTGTATGGCTAGTGTACATCCAGTATGCTTTACGGAACAAGGTGATTGACAGGGTCATATAGCATATATACAATCTGTAGAATACAGTCAGGTATGTGAAGGGGCTTGGAGAATATTTCATGGCCCAATTTGAGTGTGGAGAAGAACCACGAAGCTAGGTGCCTGTTAGATAGGTTTGCTATGGTATTCAGTCAGGATGTGAAAGCGAAAGGAATGTGACCGCCGCATTTAACCCATCTGTGCACTGAAACACACACCAGTGAACACTAGGGGACAGTGTATACACGTGCCCGGAGCAGGGGGCAAGCATCATGGGGGTTCCCTACAGGATCACTGGGATGAGAACTGTGATCAGGAGAACTGTGATCAGGAGGAAGCTAATTGCTCATGCCAGTCGTGGGTTGAGGCCTACTGAAAGGAACATGACCAACCACAGTGCTATAGCTAGAGTTATTAGCTTGAAAGTGGACAATAACAGAAATTTAGAGAGTATCTCTTGGGGATGTCCTTTACAGTTTATACAGATAACAATTTGTTGTGTTACTTACAGACTGCTAAGTTATGGGTGGTGACCCAGCTTGCATTGTTTGATTTCAAAGTGCTTTATTGCTCTGGTATGGTGAATAGAAATGCTAAGCTCATGGCTCTGTAATGGTCTCTACAGAGGTGGTGGGTGCAGTTCCAGCTTGCAGGAAAGTAAATTTGTCTATTGTCCAGTCAGAAGATCCAACATTGAAGAGTTTCTTGTTGTATCGGAGGAGTGGGCAAGCTAAGTTGCAAGCTAAGCGAGCTAAGTTGAGTGTAGAAGTATAGAAGTTTTGGAGTTGTTACGCCAGTGGAGATGTATTAGAGAGCAGGAGGGAATCTTTTATCATGTATCGCCTGACCCCGTTGAGTTTACAGAATGATTACAGCTTTTATTGCCTGAAGTTTTGCAAGAGGAGGTGCTCAGAGCACTCCATGATGACCATGGTCCTCAAAGGGTGGACCGAACCAGCTGTGTCTTGCTGCAAAAGTGGTACAACCCATGGTGCATACTTTTCAGGGTAGTTTGTTGGCCTCCCAACTGTTAGAAATACTGACAATTGACTTTACAGTAATTGGGAAGTCAAGTGATACAGAAACATACTAATCATCACTGATGTGTTTTCAAAATTCACTTAGGCTTACTCCACATAGGATCAAAATGCTAGTACGGTAGTCAAGATCCTGGTCGAAAAGTGTTTCTACACTTATGGGGTCCCAAAGAGGATCCACTCAGATCAGCGAAGGAACTATGAGGGTGCTCTGTTGAAACGCCTTTGTCAGCTTTACAAAATTGAGAAGAGTCGTTCCAGCCCATATCACTCAAAAGGGAATATGCAGTGCGAATGTTTTAATCACACATTACATGAGCTACTTAGGAGCTTACCCTCTGAAAAGAAGAGGTGATAGCCTCAGCCTCTGCCTACCATTTTGTTCGCATATAATACCACAATTCATTAGTCCACTTAACATTCCCCTTATGAACTGTTGTTTGGGCAAAAGCCCCACCTCCCAATTGATGCACTCTTGGGAGTTGCGATGGAACCGTCTGGTATGAGAGTGATAAGCGATTGCGTACAAGAACATCAGGAAAGTTTGGCTGGGTTGTATGCTCACGCAGAGAAGCATATGAAGACAGCGGCAGCCTATCAGGCACGACATACACACCCTTTACCCATCCTTTTGGGTGGAACATGGGTGTATTGCCGTAATCACCTGCAATGGCATCATAAGATCCAGGAAGATCAAGGTCCTGAGGTATATAAGGTGGTGCAGTGCCTGGATGAGATAGGGTATATATGGTATGACTGTGTAGTGACCTTGGAGTACAATTAAATATTCACCGGCCTGAGTTGCGACCTCTCCCTGATGGTGTATTCGTTACAGGTCCATCTTCTCCTGTGGACCAACCTGTGTGGTCAGTTTCACAGGAGCCAGATGCAGAATCATCCCAGGAAGGGGGGGATGTAGTAAAGGGGCCTAAAGTCTTGGTGTTGTTTCCTGAGGTGCAGCCTAAGCCGTGGCATGCCAGTTGAGGCCCCAAAGGTAGCTCAAAATCCACCCCAGGCGTTTGGAGAGGAGGCTGTAGAGATTCCATGGAATAGTGGTAGAAAGATGAGGGTGATGGTCATCTCAGGCCACATCAGGACAACATTCAAATCCCTTCCTTTCACCAAAATCAGCAGTTGGTTCCCGTGATGGGGGAGGGTTAGAGAGTGCACCTCAATTGGCAGTAGTCTGTTCAGGATGTCTTTAGGCCCTGGCTGTAAGGTCTGCCCACGGGACGTGGTCACTTGTGGGGTAGGTTGATGTAATAGGTAGGACCTGTTTAAAAATGTGTATCTGGTAGGACCTGTTGCGTTATACCAGCATTAATTATGGAGTTTATCTTCTACAAGCAGTACTTGGCAGTGCCTCAGTGTCTTGACCTGCGCAGTAGAAGTAGATCTGGGCTAACATGCGCTAATTGGCAGAGGAGGTGTCTATATGTATGCTGTCTTGGAACCAGAAGTAACTGTTGCTTATTCAGTCTGATCATTCAGTCTACTATAGGGTCATATATATTGTACTGTTTTTATGTGATTTAGCTGGATCATTTTTTTTTTTTACCTGTGAAGGATTTACCCATGTTATCTGTCGTAATAAACTTCTAAAATTCTGTGCTGTCCACCCGTTATTCATTTGAGGCTCTTGGAAGAGGAAACTGAATTTTTTATAATTGTGGTGCCACCTTGGTTAGAGGGTGTTAGGGGTATTAGTGTGACCCCAGATAGAAGTTAAATTATGGTGAGCACTTGTTACACAAGTGAAGGCTAAAAGTCAATAAAGTTAGGTTAAAGAAGTTGAAGGTTAAATAAAAATTAACTAAGTTTTAAAAGTATAATGTAAACAAGACATAAAATGTTAAAATGTTAAACAGAACTAGAAATTTAATCTTACTACAGTAAAGCACTGAAATGCTATAATGCTAAACATTGCAATACTGACCCAGTTAGTTTCCAGGGTGTTGCCAGGTGTTGCTGATTCTAACCCAGTTGGCTGCTAGGGACCTCTGATTCTATGCCAATTAATGCAAACCGGTGAAAATGATACAAAATTGAATATGATACAAGTGAATATTCTTTTTTTTCTAATTCTCATGATTTGGCCCAGACAATATGTATGACTGAATCATAATAGCTTGCTTATTTTAATTTCTTATGTGTGTGTTCACAGTTTGGGCACAGCACAACATATCCACCACCTCTCAGAGTCTCTGTGTTGTTACTGGATCTACATTACAAATCCCCTGTACATTTACATCACCTGATTACTCCAGTGTCAGACAGAGACAGTGGTATCGAGTCCAGAGCTCTGAAGGAGAACCACAAGACCTGAGCAAAGATCCACAATACTCAGGACGAGTGTCTGTAAGCACCTTGTGGCTTGACTGTCAGCTGACAGTGCGGAATGTGAGAGTGAATGACTCTGGAGTTTATAACTTCAGATTTAAAACACAGACAAGTGACTGGATTTCAGCTTCATCTGGAGTTCAACTAAATGTTACAGGTCATAACACACACACACACACACACACACACACATGTACATATTGCACACAATTGTATAATATGTATTTCAGGTATACAGCATTTACAGAGTTTTGGTATGTAAATGTATGCAGACTTACAGGTAAAGGTGGACACTAACACTGAAGGACGTAAAGAAGTGAAAGTGACCTGTGACTCCACCTGTAGCCCCAGCACATACAGCTTCTACTGGTACAGGAATGGACAGTATCTCAAACATAGCAATGACCCCTACATTGTCCTCACCTCAACCAGTGTATATGATGA
>JAOVVF010031706.1:0-12187 GCA_028565595.1 Duopalatinus emarginatus | reverse complement strand
CGTTTCACTATGTACTGTACAACACTGTATATGGTTGAAATGACAATAAAAAACTACTTGACTTGACTTGACTTGAACATTATAAAGGGTAGCTGATGATATGGCAGATGATACTAGTCAGCTATTTATAAGTGTCAAGGAAAGAGGAAGGAAATTGCTTCTGTAAATAATATTCTTTAGCACTGTTAGTCATTTTGGCACGTAGAAATATTTTGTTCTAACTGATATTTAATAACATCTCTGTGGTGAAGCACGGTGGTGGCAGCATCACACTTGGGACTAGCGGAGAAAGAAGAAAACAGTCAAATACAAAGATGTCCTTAGAGACAATACGTGAATGTGATGTCAGACAGGAGTGAATATTCAACTTCATAATAATAACAGCAACAATGTTTATTGCTTGTTCTGTATATAACCTGTATATTGTTTGGTTTGTCTGTAAATTATTTGTGTATTTCCCTGTATCTTATAGAGACACCAACAACTGGGACCAAACCTTGTGCGTATCAACATTCTTGGCCGATAAATCTTATTCAACCTTAAAAAATAAAAAGTAGTTTTTAGTACTCAGATAGAAATGTGTCATGGCTCAGATCTGACTGACGCTCAATATTTAACCCTCATACTTAGACTTCGAGCTAGACTTAGATCTGGGTACTGGAGTTCAGTCGCAAAAAGACATAGCGGGCTACAATCAGGCCAGTTTTGGCTCAAAATTTATATAATTTCATATAGTGTGCTGTATACGGACCACATGTGACTTCAAAGTCTGGATCAATGACAAACTTTAAATATGGCTGCTACAGTTGGGTCATAATACACCTGCCATTGGCATAACAAGAACAAAGATAAATAGATTCTTCTGCAGTGTAAGTAAAAAAAAAATAGTGGTCCTGTTTCACTGATGCATGGAAATGGGAGCAACACATCCTCACTCTCATTGATGCGTAGGAGCGATTTTTGCATAGTTAATCAAGTCCAACTACCTGCATGTTTTGGACTTGAATCAAGCACTCTGGTTTCCTTCCACTGTCCAAAAATATGCAAGTAAGTGGATTGGCTATGTAGGAATAGCTCCCAGGCAGTGAATGAGTGTGTGAATGAAGGAAACCCGCATGGATATGAGCGAAAACATGTGAAAGATGGCGAACATGATGGTTCGACAAGTCTGAAACAGAATAAAGCATACTAAAATGCTCCGTATAATCAAGCGTAGCTGTATCTCAGGTGCGTTATTAGGAATAGGATAATATGCTGATGCGAACATGGGATGATTTGTTGAGAGATAAACCACCCGCAAATGTTTATCCTTAAATGAACTTCTTTGATGTGTCCGATAAATTTGTTGTATCAATGCATAAATCATGCCTAAATGTTATGTCTAATAACATCTGTTAAGAGTTAGGACAAGACCAGGCTGGATTCCCACATTTGCCAGGTCACATGGTCAGAGGGCCCACATTAATCTTAAGGCAGGCCATTAAGGGTATGAATACATGAAAATTTCCACAGTTACACAGAGTACTTCTTGTGCCTGGACTTATATTTAGTGATGCAAAATATTTCCAGTTAATTCACATGTATTTGTGGGCTAGTGGTTAGGGAACCGGTCTTGTGACTGGAAGGTCGTGGGTTTGATCCCCACCCAGGGCAAGACATGACTGAGGTGCCCTTGAGCAAGGCACCTAACTGCTCCCCGGGTGCTGTGGTTTGGGGCTGCCCCCCACTCTGGGCAATTTTCTATGTTCCATTTCTATATTATTTAATATTCCACTAAAATTCCCATTAACACCACTTGCCAAAATAATCTGCAACACAGCTCTGACCTGTTGACGCCATGGACGCCACAAGCCCTCTGAAGCTGTTCTGTGGTATCTGATACTAAGACATCAGCAGCAGATGTGCTAATTTGTTGATCTTTTCTGGGATCAAACCAGACCCTACCAAAGGATCCTTTACACCCTACTCACCATAGTAAGCCTTCACTACACATGACCCTGTTGCTAGGTCACCAGTTGTCCTACTTTTTGGTAGGTACTAACCACTGCAGACACTGCTGTTTTGGAGACTCACCCAGTCACCTAATCATCACAATATGATCATCACAATATTATCTTAATCAAGGTCACTCAGATGCTTACACTTGCCCATTTTTCCTGCTTTCCGCACACCAACTTCTAAAACTGATTGTTCACTTGTGGTCTAGTGTATCCCATCCTTTGACATCTGCCATTCAAATAGGATAATCTGCTCTGAGCTACGGTTGACAATGTCCAGACTGTGATGTCTAGACGTCTGGGCCAGAGCATCTCCAAAACAACTGGTCTTGTGGGGTGTTCACATTATGAAGTGGTTAATGCCTACCAATAGTGGTCCAAGGAAGGACAACTGGTGAACTGGTGACAGGGTCATGGGCACCATCTATGCCAGAGATACCACACATAGATAGATGCAACTTTATTGTCACGGATTAGTACAAATCAGACAAAACGCGCCAATCTCGTCTATTAATACTGGATTCTGTCCTACTGCTCCAATTTCTGTCAGACTGTGTACATTGTGGAGGTTGTAGAGATGAGGATAAGAGATGAAAACAAAAAGCCCAGGGGCACTGATGAGTGGTGCGTCACACCTGTGACACTGTGTAACCTTGTTTTTAGTGTTTAACAACCCTGCATGAATTGCAGGATGCTCTTTGTGTTTAGGGTTCTTATCTGATGGCAATTGCTGTACCGACGCACAGGAACATTAACTATCCACATGCGTTGGCGATGCGCTTATGTTTACGTTATCTCAATAATAGTTTGCCAGGAAGTTCATTTCATAATAAGTTCATTTTTAGTACTTTGCCATTTAACTAACACTAACAATTGGCTTTTGTGGTTGCATGGTCCAGATCAAACTAGTGCATTGGCGTTATGTTTAAAAAATGATATGGTATGATGAGCTCTTATGATGCCGAGCCATTGAAACCCACAAACACACACACTACAAATGGTGGCATTTGATAATAACAGTAGACGCTAAGACCTATATGTAGAACTGTATGATAAACTGTACACTAGGTTCATAACATATGAATAGGCAATGAGAACAACCTGATCCAGCACCTCTGGTTCTTAATGTACAGCATTGTAGGTAATAAAGTTAAGGATTAGGGTTAGGCTTATATGAAGAGTTGGATCAGATCCAGCACCACTTTCTGAACCTTTGGTCCTATAGTAAGGATTATCTTAAAACTTAAAATGTTTAATAATATGTACCAAAAGAGCTGGTATCATATGCAAAATACATAGCAACGCCACCTATGCATGTCAATGTTCGCTTCCGCCAGTGCCTATGTAAGTATATGGTTTGTTTAGCTGACATTCCATCGGACCCCTGGTACGTCTACAAACATCTCTCGCAGGTGAATGCTATGTGTGCTTTCTTTCTGAAAAGTTACACCCGTTCATGTCTGATGGGTTTGACCTCTTTCAACAGGACAATGCACCACCTTACAAGTCTAGAGACACCAAATTATGGTTAGAGGAACACTCGTATGAGTTCAGGGTTTTGCCATTCACACCAAAGTCACCAGATCTCAGAATTGTGGAGCTTCTGACGGACCTGGCATTGGCTATTTTTCTGGTACATCAATGTATATGATATAGAACTTATATGTGGGCCTATATGTGGAAAGTGGTGGCAAATCTCTTTCACATCTCTGTTCTGATTCCCAATCTGACTCCAAAACTGACTTTGATTCAGATTTCAGGTCCAGTTCTGCTCCTACACCTTTGGCTCCATATGCCAAAAATGACAAACGTGCACAGACCCAATAGCATGTTCAGTTAGAGTGAATTGCAACCTTTGTCTCTTATAAATAACATAAAAAAAACCCCACAATGTTTGTCTCAGGTCTTTAGGCCAAAGATCAACTGTCTGACAAACACATATATCCAGCCCACAAACCAAAATGAGAAAAACTGGGTGAAAAGTGAGATTTGAGGCCAGGAACTATTATGAAAACAGTTCCTTTTAATTCACAGATAAAACCTCCAGCCAAGTCATTTTCTCAAGAAGCATAATGATTTGTTTGCTTTTTGCTGGACACTGAATATTAATGCCTCTTGAGGTTTGTGTACTCTGAAAAATAATTTACAGAGCAGTGATCTAACGACCATCATTCTCAATCGACTTAACTATCACTTTGTATTGAAGATGCAAACCATGCTTTACACATGTTATTAATATGGTTGTTGCCTTTTGGTTACTTTCTATGCCCCAGTACATTATAAAGTAATGTATCATTGATAACAAAGACGATATGCTTCAGGGAGAAACTAATTTCACTTTGCTGTGGTCAGAGGCCACTTAGCAGTGCGAGAAATACGCCTAAACGGGTCATTTTGAGGTCTCATAGGCTTTTTAGTGTCTTATCTTTCTACCAGGAGCCGGCTACAGGACTGGAGGCAAGATGACCCTAGATGACCTTGTGGCTAAATTTGGTGATCCGTCTTTAAAGCTTTCAGGAGAATTAATCTGTAGAATGTTGCTTGCCTTTTATCTGGAATGGCATCCATCAGATCAACAGACCCCCAGCAAGACACTGGGGGTTGGCCACCACTGGTTAATTGGTTAAGCATCCTGTCTGAATATTGTCAATGGTAATGATGTCCACCAAACAACTTGTCTGCTGAACAATGGTTATCCCACTGGTTGTTTGGCGTCACCATCATTGACCATAGTTGGACAGAATGCTTAAACAGACATGGCCTGTCCTAACGTTTGGGCCTTTTCCTAATGACATTATTTGAATATGTATTATCTAGATGATTCTCACTGTCCTTGTTGGTACCAAGCGTGAATTAGCTAGATGTTCTAGCTGCTTTGTGACAATGTCCACTGTTTAAAGCACTAAACCCTGCCAGGGTCAGAGTTGTCATTCACTGGATTGGCATGAAAATACCAGGGCAGTGTGACTGTCCTACAGTTGAATAATCTGTGTCATAGGCCACCACGAGACTTTGGCGTCAGGACATACATGCAAAATAAAAAAGTTATGTAATTACCCATCACTGGCAGTTATCCAGGGCTTTGGCAGTTACCTGGGGCTTTTATCCCAATGTCAACAAAGCAGCAGTGTCTATCCTAATGATAGTCTTTGTTTTCTTTTCTTTGAGTTCTATCCACCACAAATGTACTAATAAAGTTAATAAATAAAAGAAAAGGTGTTTGACTTTGCTATCAAGAGAACAGGATCAAAGTCCTGTCTTTAACTTCCAAATGATCATTCACCCAATTTTTTGCTAGCCAAGTCTGTACAGAGATCAATCTGCTGCAATGACTGTCAATTGTCTGGCATTCCTACCCAGACCGGCTGCTGTTTCTGACCATCATTGTGAGACTATAATTGGACGAAAGGTACGCTAACAATGACAGTGATACAGGAAACTCTCTCCTTGCCCTTAGCCTAATTACGTACAGCCTGTAAAACAGCGATTTCATTTCAGAAGTTTGCCTTTTGAAAGTCATTCAGTGGGCACAATACCATGACCTATAACAAAATTAATTTCGTAAATGAATAAGGTTATTAGCAAAGTGTTGATAGGTGAGGCTGCACTAGGGGCATAATTTAGCTCTGTAATAACGTGTTGCACAGACTGTTGACCTTTAAAGAGCACAAATAGATCCAGTGTTTTACTAAGAACAAAGTTCCAGGAAAAAATAATGATGATGAGACCAGTTCTACATTTTGTGTATAGGTTCATTAATTTATTATTTAAAAAAAACAAACCAGCAAACACAATCATGTTAGTCTATGGTAAGTTTTACAAGAACTTTCTGTTAACGTTTAGAGAATTCTTTGGTTTGTAAGAGAAATGTTGCCAGAAGCTTTTCCAACGGTTTCTTGTATTTCACTGGTTATGGGAATGTTCACCAAAGGTTTTCCAAAGATTCCTACATTAAAGATTTTAGGAAACATTCTACAAACCAAAACATGTAACTGAAAACTTTCTTAAGCATCCCTGAAAGTTCCCAAGCAAGACTTCAGAGATTGTTAAATCTGCCTCGAGGACTCAATCCCAAGGAGACATGCCTGATAAAGCTGTGGCCCAAACCACCTTAACTGGCTGCTCTCAGTTTACTGCACTGCTCTTTCCCAATGGGTTCCTGGATCACTGTATATTTACATATGAACCAATTACTAATTGCATCACTGTGGGGAAAAGTGGCTCATATGTAGATTGTTAACACAGAAATCTGAACCTTCTGTAGCCCTTCCTGTTGACTTTAACAGTCTGAAAGATCAGAGGTATCTCATGAGATCCCCAATGAGTATAGAGCTATTATTTTCAATTTCTGTGTAATCCGATTTGATTAATGAGTCATATGAGTCTAGACGTCTAGGCACGTATTCTGTAGTACAGTTTGGATGAGTTCTACTTTAAAATTCAAAGTAATCTGTCTTGGATGTGTGTTCTGACTAGTGGTTATATTAAAATTTCTGTAGAGGTTAATGGATGGATATTATATTAGCCACTAAAGCGGAAGGCTTTGATGTGGTGTAGTCAGGTTTCAATTTTCCACCATAATTAACATTTCCTTATTCCTTTTTTTTTACAGCAAAAGCTTTACTAGATGTCAACATCTGCTCTGGCATAATTTCTAAAAGCCACATTAATTGATGTGAATATCTTAGTGGATTAGCAAAGTGCTTTGTAATGGATATCGTTATCTGACATAATATTTGCGTATTTTGTGCATTATATCAATTTTGATACAATTTCTTTTACTATATACAGTGAACAAAAAGAAAGAAGTTAAAACAGCATGTGAAAGAAGCACCCGGTTAGAACATGATATCAATTGCAAAGTGTCACTGACCAGTCGGGATGTGACATTTTACTGAATGTTACTGGAAGCTTGCAGGAATATTCTGTAGCCAAAAATCTGGTGACTCGGGTGGGAATTGCAAAGCCGCAAAACTCAGATGAGTGTTCCTCCGAACCATAATTTGGTGTCTCTAGACATTTGTGGTGGCGCATTGCTCTGTTGGAAGAGGCCAAACCCACCAGAACTAATGGAGGACATGAACTGGTGTAACTCGTCAGAACTCATATTGTTCACAAGTCAGAAACGTTTGTAGACGTACCAAAGGTCCCATGGAACGCCAGCTAAACAAACCATTATGGATCCCCCACCAGCCTATTTATTGTACATAGGCTCATATGTACCAGCTTTGTCTAGCATCTAGGTGTATATCTGACACATATAAGAACATATGAGTGTCAAGTTTTCTCTAGGAGTCTCCCTTTTTTTCTACTGTGTCCCACAATTTATGACTTGAGCATAAAAATTTTATTCCTTTTTTTATTAGCAATGCTAGTAAATCAGAGCTGGGGCAGTTTGTCCCTGCCTGCTAGTACACGGACCTCTAACCCTGGATTACGACCAGATTATGTGGACCGCAAAATAGCTTCTGCAAATATATCAACTAAGATGTATCCAGTTATTGTCATGGCCCTGGTATTTTAGCAGTCTGTTTCAGATCATTTCTGTTTCAACATCAGCCAAATCCCTGAAATCTCTAATTCCACTTTTTCTTGGGAAGAGAATTTAACATCTTCTTCCTTGGGAAATACAGCTGACAACTGATCACCACTTCCCTTTTAGGATAGAAAAACCCAAAACTGAGTCCAAACATAGTTTCCTCTGTGACACGCAACTTGTCTCCTAACCCCTGTGGATTAAGGTTTTAGTTCAGTGACTACAAGTTCAACACATTACACAACATAAAACCACTCAGTATGCAAGCTATGCAAGGAAAAGTACAAAGAAAAACATAGACAAGCACTACAGAAAAACAGGAACCCACTTTGAAATGAAAAAAGGCTCATTGAGCCCATTGTATCCTATGTATAATTAAAAATATATTAAAATTATCAGCAGTAACTTAAGTGAATTTAGAAGTTCAGATTTTCTTAGTATTTGGTCTGTCCCACTTTTGAACAGGGTACATGGATAGTCTTGATAATCTTGATATACAGTCTAAAAATATATTTGGAAACCATGAACCATGAAACCATGGCTTTGGACTGTGACTGATATAAACAGTCATTGCACGATGACTAGGACTGAACAGTTTTCATCTCCATCAGTTAAGTGTCTATCAGTGAAGACACAGTATTGATAAAATTTTAACAAAACTCATGTTAAAACTATAATAAATTTCCTGGCTACACATTTATAGCTTTATTATATAGCAGATATGGTGTAACCCAGATAAGGATGGATTCCCCTTTGATTCTGGTTTCCGTCAAGGTTTTTTTCCCCCTTGTCATCTCAGGGAGGCTTTGTTGCCATTTATTAATGATAGAGAATTTATATAAACAAACAAAAAATACTGTACAATTTATATCAAGATTGAAAATATTGTTACAAGTGCTATATAAATAAAATGGAATTAAACTGAATTAAACTTAAGGAAAATCTGACCTGTTGTACATATCTGAATTGTTAGCAATATTTTAGATTTAATTAGGTCTGTTGGCTTTAGTCTTGTTATATAAATCAATTACCTTAAGTTATATGTGAGTTTTGAAAGTCAAAATTGAACTACACTGTAAAATAAGGTTCAGACAACTTTAAAAATGTGTCAACTTATTACAAGCAAATATTAAAAAAAAATTGAACTTTCAGGTATAAAAGTCTGTCAGACTCAGTTTTTTAGTTCACAAAACATAAAGAATACGCAAGACAATAATGTTAGTTGTCAGAACAAATGCTGAGGTAACTTAAAAGGTTGTGCTGAGCTAAATAGATCTAATCTTATGTTTTAATCAAGAACCTGATAAAAAAATTAAACACACTGATTGTAAATAAAGTGTATATAAAATAATTATTAAACATGGTGGGCTACAGCAACCTTTCCTGTTATGAGGCTCTAATATTCAAACTTAGTTACCTAGCTAGCATTAAAATACGTCTCTTCCAGAATCAAACAGTGAATTATTTTCATATTCCTGTGGGAATGTGCCTTAAAATATAAAGTAATGCCACAGTTTTCTTATATTTTCAAATATTTACAATACGTAGCTACTCATTTAAAATTTGTTAGCTATAGCTTGCAAACAGTTTGCGCTATCCAGAAGAAACAAAGGAAAGATGTTTCAGAACACCTGGAAACTTCACAGCAAAGGGGAAAATTTAAATGTGCATATGCTAAAATCCATGGATCATATAATATAATATAATATAATATAATATATATGCAAGATCAACAAATCAGTACATTTTTGTAAAAGGTTCAAGCTGAATTTGTAGAAATTGCTTGGTATAATTTATGAAAATCACATACCAACTTTAATTCAATTTACATTTCTACATTTGCTCAGAGAACTATTCATTAGTTGGCTTTTTACAGTGGTGACCTAAAAATTGTCTATTCAAGAAATTGAACATTTCCTTTTCTTTGTTCTAAATGGTGACTCATCTATACAAAATCAACTTCTCTCGTAAGCATCATTTCTCAAGGACATGCCTGAGGTGTTCTCTCTTGAGGTTCGATCTCATTCGGTTTCATTATTTATGCAATCATTTGGAATATTTTGGGGTTGGGACCTCCTTTACTGTTTTATGCCGTCATGTTGCCACAGGCAGAAAAGTTATTTGCCAGTGTCTAAAAACTGTAGTATTAGACCATAAATCATCTACATGACTAAGAAGTCTTATGTTTGCTTAGGAGACTCCCTGTTTCTGATCATTGGAGACAGTGGTCCATGTTAAATGTTGCCAAATGTAGGTCCTGTCCTAGATTAAGTCAAGTCTTGGTGGTCCTTCGGGGTCTGCTTTGTATTTCTTCTTAAAAGCAAAAAGACCTTCCTGGCATGATTACGAACTAAATAAGCTTTTCCAGATGATTAAATTTCATTCTGCAGTTCATGGGTGTGCTTTAAATAAAAACACTGATTTCCTTGAGAGAAGGATTTCCAAGTAGCCCCCCCCGCCCCCCATGAATCAGAGACATGCTCTAAGGACAGTGGGTTTTGATGACTATTTTTAACTCTGTCTCACTGTCCAGTGATGTCTCTTCCCAACCAAAACTGTGCTATTATGAAAAAGATCTTAAAGAGCCAACCAGACACAACATCATCTAGGGATAATTTTTTTGTTGTTAGAATAATAAAAGTTGGCTTATTCAGTTTGACATAGGAAAATTAAATTTGTCAAAATGAATTGAACTGCGTTGTGTTACAGAGATACGTCATCTTTTGGGGCTGTATTAAAGTTCCTTTTTAATGATTATGGCACTATTTTAAGGTATATAATGTCAGTTCTGCTGGGATTCTTGAAGATCCTGCTCCATTTCTCACACCGTGTCTTTATATAGTTGAAGTTTGCATACACTTAGGTCAACTCATTAAAACTTACTTAGGACCTATTTTCATCTCTCCACAGATTTCATGTCAAACTTTACTTTTACTTTTAGCAAGTTGCAAAGCAAGTTGCAAGTTGTACTTTATACACGACACAAGGAATTCTCCCAGCAAATGTATAGTAAACAGATGATTTTATTTATAATTCACTATATTAAGATTCCAGGGTCTCAGCCATTTACATACGCCAGGTTTACTCTGGCTTTAAATAGCTTGGAAAATTCCAGAAAACAACCTCACTGCTTAACGAGCTTCTGGTGGGCTAATTGGCATTATTTAAGTTAATTGGAGGTCTACCAGTGGCAGTATTTTAAGGTCTACCTTTAGGGCCTACTTGCCTACTTGACATCATGGAAAAACCAAAAGAAATCAGCCAAATAAGGAATTGCCACAAGTCTGCTAGATACTTGGGAGCAATTTTCAAATGCCTGAAGGTACCATGCTCATCTGTTTAAACAATAATATCTGTTTACACACCATGGGACCACTGGTGTGAGGAAGAAAATACAAATCCAAAAACACCAGCAAACAACCTTGTAAAGATGCTGGAGGAAACAGGTATCTATATATCCAAATAAAATTAAAAGGTTGCTAAGCAGAAAAAGCAAATCCTCCAAAAAGTTTACAGTTTGCAATTGCACACAGGGACAAAGTCCTCAGGTCTGATGAAACAAAAATGCTTGGCCATAAGGACCAATATGGACCAATAATATGTTATATATGGAGAAAAAAAGGAGGAGACTTGGCATCATGGCGAAAGACACAATTACATCTTACGATAGCCAGGAAGTTAAAGCTTGGCCGCAAATGGGTCTTCCTGAATGGACAACAACATCAAGCATACTTTCAAAATTGTTGCTGTGGAAAAATTAATTGCAGAATTGAAAAATTGTGTATGAGCAAACCAGTTACACCAGTTCCATCAGCAGGAATAGGCAAACTCCAGCAATGTGTTGTGAGAAGCTTGTGGAGGCTACCAAAAATCCCTGGCTTTATGCTACCAAATATCAACAGCAAAATAGGAAAATAATTCAATTCAAAATAATTTGAACTTTGGTGACTCAGACTCCTCTTCCTGGCTGATAGGAGTGAAAAATTTACACAAATAACAGATGAGTTTCTACTACATGTCTGTGCTAGATGAACTTCTGAGCTGGCTCAGCTGCATCATTGGAATATACGTGAATATGAGAAAAATCAGTGTCATCAGTATGAAATTTTAGTTTGATTCAGCCTAAACTAACGTTTCGAAACAAATTTGGCTTGGAGCAACAGCCATGTCATATCACCCAGTTCTGCCATTGACACTGACTTATATCTGCATGAATTAATTTATTCTGCTGCAGCAATGTGATTGGCTGATCAGATAGATACATAAAAGGCTAAGCATGCATAAAATATTACACATCCTCCAACTGACGTGTTCCGTGAGCTCTATGTGCTGTATATTCTGTTATTACAGAGTTTAAAATATGGACGTTGCCGGGAATGGTGGGCAGAATAGACATGGAAGACAGCATATGTTCAGTTGTTATCTTGAGGAAACATCTTGTCTGGACTTCCATGGTTGCCTCTACACAGAATAGCTGCAAATATTAGTCTCTGGAGGGTAGGACAGACTTCTATCTGTGGGCTGTCCGGCTAGTTCCGGAAAACATTTGCTCCGGAAATGGTCAATTGGTGAATCAGCGACTGCAGATCACCGTGTAAACATACATAATTAATTAAGAAATGAACACACACACATATACACAGAGAGAGAGAGA
>JAOVVF010031705.1:0-12192 GCA_028565595.1 Duopalatinus emarginatus | reverse complement strand
GTGCCTTGGATTTTAAAGGTAAAGCCCCAGCGGACTCCAGCTCACGAACCCGAGCAGCCAACTCTCTTGGAGACTTAAAGAACAACTGCTCAGTATTACATCGCAGGACCTGAGAATGATCAGGCAACATGTTATTAAGGCACGTTGACACGTGCCTTAATAATGAAACATGCTTTAATGAAACGTGTTACAAACACAGAACAAAGCTCGTTTGTTTACAATTTACAGTTTACAATTAGTAGCCAGGAAAGTAGCCAGGAAAGATCCCTTTGGGAGGCATATACTTTAAACAAGAACTCTTTTAATTCCTTATAAAAGGTGTCGAGATTTTCATGTTGGCTCCAGTAGTACTCATGCTGGTGCAGGGCATTAGAATTAGGGATGGCATCATTGTTGAAAGACAGTGATGCAATGCCTTGAATCAATTCATCTTCTGTGAACCTGTGCTTAAAGCATCTCATAAGAATAGTCCTGAAATCTGGACCAGTGAGTTGAGAGTATTTTGTGCACCCTTTAAGGGCATCTACAAAAGCATGCACATTATTAGGATCCAGAAGACTCTCACAAATGTATTTAATGTCTGCTATGATTAGAGGCATAATTCTTACCATTTGTTCTCCTAGCACTACAAAAGGGGCAGTTAAGTCCTCCTCTTCAACTACACCCTTCATGTTCCTTTGGCTAAGAAACGGGTAGAGGGAGGGAACACAGACTAAATCTTTCTTAGTCTTAACCGCTGTATGCACAATACCTGGCGCATTGCCAGACAACACAGCTCTCTGTGCCCCACCAGTTGTTTTGTATGTGTGGTTCTTTATCTCTCTCCTCCTTAAGCCAAGAAGCCACTGTCATACCTTTTATGCCATGAGCTTTATCCCAAACAGGTTTAGCATCATACCATTGTATTAAGCACTTTTTCATATACTCAAGATCCCAAGTTGGATCGCCATAACCATCTCTTATCAACATTGTTGCCAAGGTCATGTATTCTGCCTTCAGAGCCTTTACGGGGGAAAAGTCTAAACCCAGCACACTGTGTCCATCCTGTCAAACAATCTAAGTATGGATCACATTTGGCACCAAAGCCACAATGATGCATCCATTGTTTTGGAGATTCATCAGGATTTGGAGTTATATAACTTGTACCGGACCCCATGGTTACACTGAGACACACAAGACAAACAGAAAATGCAGCAGGGAGGGTGTGTCTGAAAGATAATTGAGACTTGGTTTTGCTGAAAAGCGCTACGCAGGGTTAGGGTTTGCAAAGAACAAATTTTCTTTCACAAAGAATACGTCTTGAACCGTTAAACTGGCGTGCAGAGTCAAGCAGACTCCCAACAGCCACTCCAATTTAACCTTAATGAAACCTGTGCACCGAACAAACTGCTCACAAACCAATTTGAGTCTTCTTCCACGTATGCACGCTCTCAGAGCAGAACCAAGTATAGAAATCTAATTTACAAAAAACGTCAGATTCTGAGCAGACTAGAAGGCATAAACAAGATGTAATGCCACTTATCTGCACAGAACCACTTCTGACACCAGACTATTAGGTTTAGAGTTGATTCAAGTAGAGTGCGGGGCCAGCGACCCTCCGTACTGCACGCATGCATGGGGAATCCCAATTAACACACACACCAAGTGTACAGTGAATCAGAATTCCATTTTATTGAAGAAAGAACAGAACTTATATAGGAGACTGAGTTGGGGAAATATGATTGGAAGCAGGATTAGTCTAGGGTTAAGGTATGCAGAAGATAGTCAGAAAGTAGTGAGTTGAGATAAGAGAATAGTCAGAGGAAAGGAATCTCAGAAGAAGGTCTGAGACAGAAATAGTCAGCAGAATGGAATGTTTTGCTGAGTCTAAATAATAATTTATCCTAACAGGATAGGATTAGGAAATACTTTCAGCATTTAAAAAAAGATTTAAAAAAAGAATACAATTCCTTGTCAGAGGTTAAAGTAAAACCTTTTTTGTTGATTTGTCTTTTTAACACTTTTTCTTTATTTGACCACCAAATCTATGACATTCGATAACTGGCTAAAACTCTGCTGAAGCATTAGTGGTTCAACTCTAGCTTTATTAGACAGGTGTTTTAGAGAGATACCAAATTAGCGAACAAGTCCAAATAAGCTATTATATTTGATTACCAGTGACTACCAATATTTTTAAGAGAATTTACAAAAAAAAAATATAATAAACTATTATTTTCACTCTAAAACTCCAAAATGAACATGTCCACACTAGAAACAAAAGCACAACCCATTCGCTTAAGCCCAGAATCGTTTATAATTGGCGAAGCTGGCAACCAGGCAATGCCACAGCTCAGGAAATCTGTGTGTGACACAGTAACGTGTTTTTTATAAAGTTAGCAACTGTAATGAGACACAATATTATAATCCTTTACATTGCTTCAGTACTAAATAAACTCACCATATTACTGTAACAGTTATAAAGTAACTCCTCAGCACCAACACTGTGTCCAATCACATGTTCACACCCCCACCACTCCTCTTCCCGCCTCCCCCGATTCACATTCAGTAGGATTTGCCCTCATTGCTGCCTGAGCGGATTAGAAACACAGACATAAACTGCATGATAAAACAGACCAATAAATAAATATAAATAAAATTAAAGTAACGAACCTGTTTTGAAAATGTAGTAAGTAAAAAGTACAGGTATTACTTTTGAAATGAAGTAAGTAAAAGTAAAACATATTAAGTGACAGAAATACTCAAGTACAGATCAATTTTACAATTTTATTTATATAGCGCTTTTAACAATGGACATTGTCCCAAAGCAGCTTTAACACTTACTGTAACAAACCGCACTAACAAAGTTATCAGACCAGAGACAGTTTTAATGGGACAGAATATTTTTGCAAGGCATTTTGTCCTTTTTATTATCCAGTTGAATTCTAAGAGAGTCAATGTAGTGAAGTGACATCTGTTAAGTTGGGTTTTATGTAAAGTAGGCAAAGGGACAGAGTAGTTTGCATAAGCCATTTTGCCTGAAGAAAGACAAATACACAGTTTGTCAGTAAGTGTAAAATAGCCTCTGAAGGTTACAGAGGCTAAATAAAAATTTCACACTGATGGGTTACCTGTATACTACCTGTACACTATAATATACTACTTTATTCTCCATACTGCATGTCTTTAATACAGCTTCTTCTGGTAAAATAAAAAGTCATTATGAACCACTTACAATGCAATGTTCATAAAAGTTTAGATGATGTTTCCTGTATACAATAAATTATGTGGACACCTCACCAATCACACCCATATGTGCTTTTTAAATCTTATTTTAGGTCGTATACTGATATAATAACATCTAGGGACTCTTCTGAGGATGTTTTTATTTACTTTGGCATGTCAGCCATATCAGTGACATAAGGCGCTATTGTTGGGTGAGGAGTTCCAGTTCATCGAAAAGGTAATCAGTGTGGTAGAGATCAGGGCTCTGTGCAGGTCTTGTGACTGGAAGGTACCGGGTTTGATCCCGATTGTAAACAAGACATCAACTGCTCCCTGGGCATGGTGGTTTGGGGCTGCCCCCCTCTCCGGACAAGTGTGTTTAAATAATGTTACCATTTGCTGTGATAATCTACTGGAATATGCTGCTCTGAAATAAGTTGCTTTAAATGAGTAAACTGCTAAAATAATGTGGTGCCATAATCATTTGCTGAAACAAATGAAGTGCTGTAAAAAGTGCTGCTCAGGGAAATTGATAATGCTAGAATAATGCTTGAATTCTTGATTAAAGGGTGCTTGTTGAGTTGTTGAAACCTGGTCAAAAAGAGAATCCTTGTGCTGAAAATTCCCTGTAAAAATTAGCTCCCTGTGAATTATGAATGCAACTGCGTGCTCGCATTAGCACTATGATTTGGGTGATTTTGTTGTGATGTGATATTTTTTTATATCCCAGTGAAATTTGTGTATTTTGTGTAATTCCCAGTGTAACTCACTGCATGGCCAACCTGAGTCACTGCAGCCTCTTAAAGTGGACTGTCAATAAATAATTGAATATGTCGTGCCATGTGATGGTGTGGTATCCGAAGCTCCATTATTCCATCTATGCTAAACACAGACTGTGTGCATCTTTCATTGTGTACATTAGACAGGGGATAATGAGACCATGGCTCTCTGGCCATGTTTGGTGAAGCAGTGGAGTCTCTTAAACAAAGCCTTATAAAAACATGTTCCTCTGCATGTGAATGCATAATAAGGTTGGAATCCAGAACAAGTAAAGTCATTTCTATATGTATGGAGGGGTTATCTGGTTCTATATATGGTAACAAAAGGTATAGGAAAAGACTATATAAACCATGCTCAAAGATTCTGTATTTAGAGATTATCTGGACGCAGTCTCTCCAAGCTCCATGAAAGCTTGCTTTGATGTGATGAAACTGTGTAATAAACATAATATGCACAAGTTTCATGGTGTCGGCGGAGAATTTCTTCCTCATCTATAAATCTTCGGCTACAGAAGTTTACAACAAAGGGCTTTTGTAATTACATTTGCGTTCGAAGCTTGAGGATAAATAATCCTTAGGGCATGGTTTGGTTATCTGATCTTGTTAAGAAGTTTACTGTGTCTATAGAAACAGCAAGTAATAATCCATTCCTAGCAGAATACTGGATGAAGGACTCTGTTGATTGCTGTAGGTGTTATTAAGACAGTGCTGAAATGTGAACATATTGAATGAGTCCTACCTTTAATTTAATTAACTTTAACATCAATTGTCCCTTACATGATTAAAAAAGTAATGCTATATCACATTCTTGTATTTGCTATTTGTCTTTAGGCTAATTTAGTAAGTTGATTTAGTTATAAAGCTTCAAGTTAACTTAGGCTGTATTACATGTACGTTCATACGTCCTCTTACTCTTTGTCCTATTTACATTTAGTAGGGAATTCAATACTTGTGCTAAAAAGTCAAACTGTAACTAAGGTCACAAGTATTCAAAACATACAAAAAAACTTTAACTCATAGTATTATAATAGGTCCCATACTGTGTATTTCTCATATATTATTGTTACTGGATTACTTTAAATACTCCACAGTAAAATTATAACTCAGCTTGCACATTATCTGAAACCATTTAAAATTGAAATTCGAATAGCAAAAATATAATAGCCATATAAATCAAGTCTTAGACCTAACATTCAATTATCCTTAGTCATCTTTACCCATTGTTGATATAATTTAGCTGTGTGTAGCTTTTGACCTTTCCTGATCTTACCTGATCTTTTTCGGCCCTATTATACCTTATTGTCCATCCTAAGAGCTTACCCTAGGCCACAGATTGTGCATGTTAGAAGTTAAAGAGAAGGTTGAAGGGAACAATGGTGTACACTGGCTGCCACTTCTTGTTGTAAACACTAAAAAAATTATTTTGATCAAGTTTCATCTTTTAACTTATGTTAACTTATGTCCTAATAGTAATTTCATGTGTTTAATATGTAAGGTAAACTGGGTTTTATGACGTCTGGGTTTCATGTGAGCTAAATGTAATGGTTATATACATAGAGGTTCTTGTCACTGTCTCTGTTTAGATGATGTTTCCTGTATACAATAAATTATGTGGACACCTCACCAATCACACCCATATGTGCTTTTTAAACCTTATTTTAGGTCTTTATTGATATAATAACATCAGAGGACTCTTTGGAGGATGTTTTTATCTACTATGGAATGTCAGCCCTATCAGCGACATAAGGCATTGATGTTGGGTGAAGAGGTGTGGTGTACAGTTCCAGTTCATCAAAAAGGTGATCAGTGTGGTTGAGATCAGGGCTCTGTTCAGGTCTTGTGACTGGAAGGTATCGGGTTTGATCCCGACTATAAACAAGACCCCCTCTCAGGACAAGTGTGTAACTGGGTTTTATGACATTTGGGTTTCACGTGAGCTGAATATAATGGTTATATACATAGAGGTTCTTGTCACTGTCTCAAAAGTAACTGCAACCCAAGTGGTATTACAAAACATTTCATGAAAATTTTATTCCAAACTTATTGATACCCATTCTGGCAATTCAGGAAAGGCCATTCACTACTATAAACTATATTTTCTTTCTTCTTCTTTCTACTTTTTTAGTTGTTGAATTCTGTGAAGATATGTGCAACAAATTTAAAGACTTTTTAAGATCCAAATTTGATAAGGTTCAATATCAGATTTCGAGTTCTTCTCTTTCTCCTGCTCAAATAGACATGCTTACTGTTGGAAAGGTTCTTCTCTATTTTACTAGTGTCACATTATTGTAATGGAATATCTGCCCAGTATATGCATACATCCCAAGTTATGCAGCTAGGATGGATACATTCTCTGCACTGGTTTCCCATTTTGTAAAAAAAAAAAATGACGCTTCTTAAACCTTGTAAAACTGGTTGCAGTCTCAGATCTAACAAAAATATCTCCAACTTCCACAAACTAAGTTGCACACAATGGCATAAAAGTCACACAATGCCTTTTATCTGCAGGAGCTGCAGGTTGGCTCCCACTGATGTCTGCAGACTACTAACAAATATGCATTGTTTTTTTAAATAGATTAATATTGTGTATTTTTTTAATTTAAGTGTCATTTTATTAAATTGTATTGACTGATATGGAGTATGATGGATAATGTTTTTTTTCTATGTCTGTAGCACCTTGAAATTACCTAAATGAAAGCTATAAATAAATGTATAATAACAAAGGTAGTAATTATTATTATTATTATTATTATTATTATTATAAGTAGGAGGTGAATTACTATTGTGTGTAAGGGTCAGTATAAAGGAGAACAAACACATAGGGTGAACATAGTTAAAGTAAAGAACGAGATTAAAGATGTCTGTGATGGTGGCAGCCAGCTGGTTGGCAAATGCTTTCAGGATTCAACTGTGGGATACCATTTAGAACTGAGACTCTCATCAGTTTATCCTCCTTCACCTTATCATGTGTCATTATGAGAAAAAATTGTAAATACATTGTATTCTAGATTATTTTTATACTATTGTAGTATGCAGTATAGCAGTGTGCCATTTCAAATACAGCCCTTGTCTTACCCCTGGGTGCAGGCAGCCATTTTGTTTTGCTGCTGGTTGCTAGAAGTCCTAAAACTTAGCTGAAGTTTATTCTGAAATACTGTGTCACTGAGATCAGCATACATATTATCTGAGTTAACATAGAATCACAGGATTTTATCTCAGGGAGACTTTATTACTGGACAAATATAAACACAATTAGACTACAGAGATCATGAAGTGAACCATTTGTTAACATAAGTTAAGTGTTTAAGACTTTAAGACTTCTTTTCTAGACAAACTGGATAACTATTTTTTTGTAGAATTCAAAGATAGCTCAACAATAAATATAACAAACTTGATCAGTGTTTTTTTTTTTTTATTTCCACTACTGTAACAAAGACATAATCAATCACAGACCCACTTAAAGAACCACTAAAAGTGTAAACTCTACACTGACCAACTGACTGAGTAACTGAACCCACACCGGCTTTAATAATTTATTACAACTTGGTAAATTTCGTAGACATGACAAACTATTCACATCAAACTTGCTTAGTGCACTAGAGAATTAAATGAATTAAAAAGCAGCTACAGACTCATAACTTGTTTTTCTGCTGTAGTATACATTATTTCTCCATGTGAAACACATTTCCATCTGGTTGCTCTACCCATTTCACTGTGATGTTCTCTGCCATCCCATGATCCTTCAGTTTCTGCTTGAACTAATAAACAGAATATGACATACATTATTATGAATGCAAGGCAGAGAGACAAATGAATAAACGCAAGGCTCACCTGTAGAATAAGATGAACAGATTCAGATTAGAGTACTGTGTGTGTGTGTGTGTGTGTCAGAGTTTAATGAAGACTGCTGTAATTAGGGGATTGTACATTCTGACTGAAGTGATGTGGAGGATCAGTCTCACCTGATCCAAGATGACCACCTTTACTGCAAGATCATTCACATTCTGAGTGGACTGGACCTTCACCTTTATTATTTGTTGTCTCCCTGTGATTACTAAATCCAGAAATGTAAATTTAAGATTTAAATTAAATTTATATTTTAGTTTAAATACAGTAAATAAAGACTGAAAAAACTCACGTGAGTAGCAGTAGAAAGGCCTAATGTCTGAGCATGGTGCATCATCGGTCTTTCCATTAATTATATAACCACAGTTTTCATTTTTATAGAAATTGTCAGGTTTTCCAGGTAGCCAGCTGATTGTGGAGAGAAGAGTGTGGTCTGCCCACCTCCAGGAATCTCTGAACAGACCAAACCAACTGGCCTCAGCTATAATTCCAACTAAAATTGAGTTTTCTGTTGCACTTCTTGCACTGGCCAAATCTGTATAATGTGTTCTGCAATAAGTCTGTGCGTCAAACCATGTCATTGCTACAGTGATGTAAACATATGCAGCATTTCCAGTTTTAGTGCCTGTAACAATTAAAACATGGTAAATACCATGTATGTAAACTTTACATTTAATATATGGAATCTTAGGTAAGAAAGTAAAAAGGGTTATAAAATAATGTTAAAACTAAGAACACTTTATTATTTGCGGAATACACTAAATAATGTGTTGTTTCTGTCTGTGCGGTATTTATTATTTTTGTTAATTTAAGCCCAGTTAATTTTAATGAGACACTCAAATCACACTGTTATATACCAGTGATTTATACACTTTAGTTCTTAGGTTTTTTTTTTTAAATAATTACTCTCCTAATTATTATTATTGTGGTATAATAATGAGTAAATCTAAGTGAATCAGTGACTCTGTTTTCAACTGATAGTGCCTTTTTTAAGTTCAGACACAGAGGAGGAGTAAATAAAGAACTACTTAAGACTCGTTTGTAAGTTTGGTGATTAAGAAGGGTTTTGGGAAACACTTGTAAATGCACTTAAAGTTACGTTGTTCTTAAAGTTGTTAGTAAATTGCTAAGATCAGATGTTATCAGGAAATGCACCCCTGTAAGATAACCTTCCTATCTGACATAATTGCTAATAATGCTGCTTCTTACCGTCATAGCACAAAAACTTATAATTGGTTGAACACGGCATATCATTCCAGTCCAGTTGAGATATCACACCACAGGATTCTATTCCATTAGCGTTGTTGGGCTCTATTGCAGCCCAGTATACTGTATTACCCAGTGGCTCATTCCCCAAGGACCAGAGCCATTTGTTGATGTCAAGGGACAGTCCAACCCAAGCACTGGAACTAAACTGTTGTCTCCGAGCTTCATTATTGAGTCTGATCACGTTGTCAGCACTATCAATGATGGCCATGTCAGCGTGCATGGCTCGGCAGTAAGCTTGAGCATTACTCCATGTTTTCCCCTGCTTGATCAGATAGTACTTACGAGGCACAGACAGGGCAAGAGGAATGATTCCTGTGGAGAAGAGTTTTTAGGTAATTTTAATCCATTAAATTTGTAACATTTTTGCTATATTTATATTGAGTGAAATATAAATATTAGACAGTTATATTACATCTTCTTTAATAAATCAAACCATTTTAAACTATTATCCACATTAGCCACATTAGCCACACACACACACACACACATAGACACTCTTCTCTTACCTGTAAAAAACAGGAGTATTACCAGATGTTGCTCCATTACCGATGAGTTGTTGAGAAAATCACTAAGAAATAAGAAATATGATTATAATCCCTCAGCATCAAAACTGCATATGATTGTATTAAAGGTAAACAGAAGTAGACAGACAGGCAGATATTTATTAATTATTGAATATTTAATAATAATTAATTATTGAATATTTAAATTACAAAAATGTTTTAGCTCCACATGTCAAAAGTCATTCTCATGCTTTATTCATGTTTGCACACGTAACAAATACAATATTTAATTTAATTTGCAATTAGATTATTGTATTTATATTTAATGTATTCATATTTATTGTATTTTAATGTCATTTTGTGTTTTTAGTCATAAATGCTATTCAAGATTTCATATGCTAACAAGACGTTCCAGTAGCTGCCTGTTACAGTGCGTTGTGTGCGTCTGTCTGTCATTGTTTTATTATGTTGGCTATCTGTTAACTTATCTTTCCTTTAAAGGAGATTTTTTACTACTGAACTTTTTACTGTTGCATACAGCTGTTTTCAAGCAACGTTTGTGGTGATCACAAAATCAACTGTTAGCATTAAGGAGCTCACTGACTTGAAATGCAGTAGATGGAGATTCCAACAGAGCTGAGCTAAGAATCAGGGCTGCAACACAGAAGTGAAACTGCAGGCAAAAAAGGGATACAAGCCATATCTCCCACTAATAGAAGATTACCAGGAATGAAGAATACTGTTTCACAGAGTCATGGCTGGAGGACTGTGTGTTTACATCAACACGGAATGGTGCAAGAACTCTGTACTAGACTCTAGTTACTGCTCATCTCTAGTGGAGTTTATGGTCGTCAGATGCAGACCTTTTTATTTACAGAGGGAATTCTCTACAGTACTGATCATCAGTGTTTACATTCCCCCCGCCACTGACGCTAAAGATGCACTCTGTAAGCTGTACAGTGCTATTAGTGGACTACAGAATACACACCTGAATGGACTGTTTATTGTTGCTGGAGATTTCAACCATGTGAATCTAAAGTCAGTTCTCCGTAAATTCCGCCAACATGTGAACTTTGCTACGGGAGGAGCAAACACGCTGGATGTTATTTACGCGAACATTCCCAGTGCGTACCAGGCAGAGCCCTGCCCCCACCTCGTATACTTAGATCACATCTCTGTTATGCTAATTCCAGCATACAGACAGCTCGTCAGATGATCGAAACCAGTTCTAAAGCAGATGAGACTCTGGCCATCAGGAGCCATCTCTGCTCTTAAAGACTGTTTTGAACACACTGACTGGCAAATGTTTAGAGAGCAACACCAAAAGACTTGGAGGAGTACACTTCATCTGTGACTAGCTACATCGGCAAGTGCATAGATTATGTGACTGTCTTCAAGACCATCACCACATGTCTCAAACAGAAGCCGTGGATGACTGCAGAGGAGCGTGCTCTGCTGAAGGCTCGAGACTCCGCCTTCAAAGCAGGAGACAAGGCGGCTCTGAAAAAAGTAAGGGCCAAACTGTCCCAGGCCATCAGAGAGCCGAAGCGCGCACACGGCCAGAATATCCACAGCCAATTGAAGAACAGCGGTAACACACGGCGCATGTGGCAGGGCACCCAGGCCATCACCAACTACAGGTCAACAGGTGTCCTCCTCCTGACAACCTGGTGTTGTGCCTTACAGCAGATCACATATGAACCCACGGAAAGCTGCTGGACCAGATAACGTTCCTGGTAGAGTGCTCAGGGAATGTGCAGACCAGCTGACAGACGGCTTCACCAACATCTTCAACATATCCCTGAGCAGCGCCACTGTCCCGACGTGTCTCAAAGCAACCACCATCATACCCGTGCTGAAGAAGTCTTCAGTGTCCTGCCTCACTGACTACCGCCCCATTGCACTGACACCCATCATCATAAAGTGCTTCGAGAGGCTTCCACGTCAGGTCCTTGCTTCCCCCTTCACTAGATCCCATGCAGTTCGCATATCGTCCCAATCGTTCAACGGACTATGCCAAATCCACCACCACTCACCTGACACTCACTCACTTAGACTATAAGGACACTTATGTTCGAATGCTGTTCATAGACTTTAGTTCAGCATTCAACACAATCATTCCTCAGCATCTGATCAGGAAGCTGAACCTACTGGGCCTGAACACTTTCCTCTGTAAATGGATCCTGGAGACCTCAGTCAGTCCGGTTCGGAAGGAACACCTCCAGCACCACCACGCTGAGCACTGGGGTCCCACAAGGCTGCATGCTCAGTCCATTGCTGTTCACTTTGCTGACTCACGACTATGCAGCAATGCATAGTTTGAATCACATCATAAAGATTGACATGACTGTGGTGGGTCTCATCAGCAAGAAACAAGTCAGCATATAGAGAGGAAGTTCAAAGGTTAACAGACTGGTGTAGAACCAACAACCTGTCTCTGAACATAGACAAGACCAAAGAGATGGTTGTTGACTTCAGAAGGACAAGGTGTGATCACACTCCAATTCACATCGACAGCTCTGCTGTGGAGATCATCAAGAGCACCAAGTTCCTTGGAGTTCACCTGGCAGAGGATCTCACCTGGTCCCTCAACA
>JAOVVF010031704.1:0-12198 GCA_028565595.1 Duopalatinus emarginatus | reverse complement strand
GAAGGCTATCCTGGTGATATTATCTACATGAGCTTCAAAAGAAAGACTAGAATCAATAATCACACTAAGGTCTTTAATAGCTGTACATGGTGTAACTGAAAGACCATCCAGAATCAACAAGAAATCAGAAACTTAACTTCTAGCTGCCTGTGCTCCTAATAATAGTACTTCTGTTTTATCAGAATTTAGTAATAGAAAATTGTATATATTGTACTGACTTCTTGTAAGGGCGTTGAATATGTTTTATTGACTTGAGACTTTGACTGGACTCTAGCCTAAAGACTCGTGACTTGACTTAGACTCTAGCCTAAAGACTCATGACTTGACTTGGACTTGTATTTTGTGACTTGTGAACATCTCTGCTATTGTGGAATTTTGTCATTTATGCTATAAAAATGCTTCTGAAACCTTTTAATAATATGGGCTGTGCTATTCTCAACCAAAAGGCAGAGCTCTAGTGGTTGTGGTTGTAGTAATGGCTACTAATGGCCCTATTTGTGTAGTTACGCACAATTTAACAGTTGCTTATTATTACATAAGTGTTGTAAGAGTAAAATTACTTCATTATGCGCATTAATGCAACTGTCACAGTCACATATAACATAAAAAAGCAAAACTGCTCAACACTAGCTTGTCTTTTATTTATGGTTAGCCAGTTAGTTCTTATGGTCCTTATAAAGCAGATAATGTCAAGTATGTTTAAACTTGAGAACAAATAAATCATATAAAGCCTAACCTATTAATAATGATTTAAAAACAATACAATTGTCAATTAAGTCTGTTAGTATTTAATCCATTCTCCTTTAACATTCTCACCGTTTCAACAAATATCTTTATGTTCATGAATTCTTCAGATCAGTAAAAAAAAAGTTGCATATAAAGTTATTTCCCCCTTTTTGCTGCTTTATTGAGTTTGGAGTCGAAGAGAGCCAAGCTTGTGTCTAACATCAGGTTCCTAAAAATGAATTACAACCCCTAGGGCTTCTATCCTGAGATAAAAAAGGGATGTTGGTGTGGTGTGGCTTAATTCAATAAAGCTCCAATAATATAGTTTTTGTAGATCCTGTTGTCATTAGCTGATGGTAACATCAACAAAGAACATATACAGATGAGCACTGTTTCTTCCAGTATGCTGAAAACTGAACCTCCTAGCCATATCATTTTCATTTTTTCAATTTCTTTATTTCAAGCTGTACAGTATATTTTAAGGATTTATATACAAATCTCACAGAGCAGGAATGCTGACGTAGAAAACAAAGACAGTTGTAAAATGTAATAAATATTTTTCAATCAATATTTTTCCAATATTCATCAACAGTTTAAATATGTAGTTATAGCTGGCTGGAAAAACAAAAATGTTTATCAAGAGATAATGGGAGTGAACAGTCTCAGCCTGTTCAGTTCAGTAAAGGGGAAACAGCCTCTGTACACTACCTCTTTACACGAGGTTAAATAAAAATATATTACATTCTGTTTTGAAAATCTGTCTTCCCTTAAATGTTTATATTATACTTTGGATCATTATCTTACCTTGGATAGGTATACACCATTATTTAATGAATTGTAAGTACAAGGATTTTTTTTCTGTTTTTAGAAATATGAGAATGGGTTAACAAATAAAACAAATATTTGATGTACAATTATAATTGTAATGTATAATTATAGTGTTATAAATAACTAAAAAAGAATAATATTACAGCATGACCTGCATGTTTTATGAACAGAATGTCTGCAACATTATGGCGGTGGTGGGGGGTGAATATGTGAAATTACAATGTGTAAAAATTGAGTGAAAAACAATCAGAAACATTTGAGGAGAAAAATAGTTTCAATGAAAAAAATTACAATTATATAGTTGCATAAGTGTGGACAATATTTTATATTTCAGGATATATCTGGGTTCAGAATAAATCAATCACATTCAATCTAAGTTTAATATGAAAGTAAATTATTAGGGGTCATTGCCCTCTGCTGCCACCAAAGGGAGCCAGTCAGCCCGTCACCTCTGGGTTTCACCAAAGTTGTAGTTCTTGGCATCATCATGAGACTACAACTTCCAAGGAGCCCAGGGGCAACTAGGTTTGATGGGGAATACCTGGCTGAGTCACTATTCAAGCAGAGATTCAGCCAGGGCTCCCCATCACACCTTTAGATTTCTGTGCTCTCCTGCATGAGGTAAGAGGTCAGGGACACTGGTAACTACAGACCATATAGAGGGTTGTCAGGTACAATCCTTGAGGACTGGAGGCAAAAAGTTATTCAGGGAGAGTTTAGGTGCTTAGTGTGACACCTTTTGCGGGACTTCTCCATGCCGAATAAGTCACCACGCTATCGCTTCTGGCCTAGAAGCCCTCTCTTCTAAGCTTTCAGCCGGTCCTCTCCCATGCCGAGAAGGACCAGCTTACTTTCTAATTCTCTTCTGCATCTCTGCTTCTCCATAGGCGAGGGAGACTTCTAGTTCTGCCTGCCTGTCTTGGAGGTGGAGCCTCATTATGCTCCAATGATTGTTGTAAGTATACACACACTCAAAAGAATCGAATAAAAGAAACATTTGAATAAGCAAGTGAGGTTACAAGTTCACCGCGACGGCATTTAAACCAAGCGAAAATAAAGAATAAGGAAATAAATAATCCTCTCACTCTGCCACTGGTTAGTAAGAATTCTGGGGTGCTTAAGTGGCATACTCCTCTATGTAGCACCTTGGTCTTGGAGAACCATTGTTTCCCTAATGTGTTCACCTGTTTGTGGAGTCACAAAATCAATGTATGAAGAGCAATATGATAAACCAGAATATCAATAACAAGAACAAAGCCTTGGTACGTCAGAAAAACAGGTAGTGTTGACGTAAGGTAATTACAACAAAGGAGTGTATAATTAGGTTTAAATGTTCTTCCTGTGCTCGCTTTTCTTGGCTCTATGTTCTCCAATTTCCTCCAACCTCTCAAAAACATGCAGATGGTGCCATGCAATGGACTGGCATCCTATCAAATGTGTAACCCCTCCTGGCACCCAGTGTTTCCAGAATAGGCTACAAACAAGCAGTACATGTACTTGCATTTTGGCTGCATGTGGTGAGTGTCTTTAAGACACAAAGTTGTGCGATAAATATTAATAGCTCTACATGTTGAGTGCTGCATATAAGAAAAATATGATGTTTTAATTCCATTATCCTGAAGAAAAAAAAGAAAAGGCACAATAGGCTTCAGGGCAAAGCTCAGCAGGTTTTGGTTGTTTCCAACTGCAGGCTACTTCATAAATGACATGCAAAATGGAAATGGCTTTGTTGACAGCACAACAAGAACATTATGTACGTTTTATCATTTTTGCATCATAATATGGCAACTGAATATATATATATATATATATATATATATACACACACAGACTGGCTGCAAAAAATGTAAGACAAGATCTTGAGAAGAAGCAAGACAGCAGAGCCAAGAGATATCGGAGTTTAAATAGTCCATGCTTAATGAGCTCCAGGTGTTAGCACTCTGGAGAGTTATGGGCAAGCTGCCCATGCTGGGTCTCTGGCAATCCACTAATATCTTAATGCATTGGGTCTGATTAGTGGATAATTCATTTATTCGGTAACTGCTTAATACTGGTGGCCGATACAGAATGTTTTCAAGTCAAGTAATTTTAACCATACACAGTACACAGTGAAATTTAAGAACATTCTTTCAGGACTAAAGTGCTACATAAATGACAAAGCTAAACAAGACTACATAAGGAAGACATGTGCAAAAATGTGCAATAATGCAAGACAATTAAAATAAAGACAAGTACAATAAATACTAGAGTGAGGGGCAGTGCCGTTCGACCAGTGGACAATAACTTTATTGATGTTGTTAAATTTAAGCATAGTACATTATTTAGCAGTAAATGGAATAGCATTTATTGTTGGTTGCAACAGTCCTTAGATGCAAATATATATATATATAAAATTTCAAATGAGAATAGTTCAGTGATCCGAGAGAAGTGTTGTGTGTGTGTCATCCGCAATGTTGGTTGCTTTGTGGATGCAGCATTTGGTGTAAATGTCTGTGATGGATGGGAGAGAGCCTTCAATTATTGTCTTAGCTATCTTCACTATGCACTGCAGGGACTTGTGGTCCAAGGTGGTACAATTCCCAAATTAGGTAGTGATGCAGCTGCTAAGGATGCTCTTAGTGGTCCCTCTGTAGACTATGGTGAGGATTCACACAAAGTAGAGATGCTGCTGGGCTTCTTGCGTATCCAGCTAGGGTTGAGGGACCAGGTGAGATCCTCTGCCAGGTAAACATCAAGGAATTTGGTACCCTTGATGATCTCCATAATAAATCTGTTGATGTTCAGGGGAGAGTGAGCATGCATTCAGAGAAAGGTTGAGGATTCTATACCTGTCTGTTAGCTGTTGCACATGTTTTAATGCTGCTTGCTGTTCTTGCTGATGAGCTGCACCACAATTGTGCCATTAGCGAATGTGATATTGTGATTTGATTTGTGCATTGCTGCATAGTTCTAAGTTAGCAGAGTGAACAGCAGTAGACTGAGCACACTTCGGCGGCCCCAGCGATCAGCATGGTGAAAATGCTAATAATTGCATCTGATCTGGACTGACTATGGTCTCCCAGTCAGGCAGTCCAGGATCTAGTTTTTCAGGTGGTGTTCAGGGCCAGTAGGTTCAGCTCAGGTGCTGAGGAACTATTGTGTAGAATGTCTATGAAGTTTATTCAAATATGTGTCTTTTCTGAAGAACATTAGGAAAAAGATACTACCCAAAATGCCAAAGTACATAATAATAAAAATGTATAACCCTACAATTTATTGAATTATTATTATTATTATTGTTATATATTATTATGAATAATTAGGAAATATTTTTTTTAATAGAGCTTTTAACAATAGACATGGATAGCTTTGCAGAGATATAGGAATGAGCAGGCCGGCAGTGACAATGGCAAGAAGAAAAAAAAAAACTTGTGACGACAAAAGGATGAAACCTTGAGAAAAAACAGACTCAAAAATGTCAAAAAAACCCTCTTGCTATATTTAAAAGCACAAATGTATAACCAGGAAATTAATTATAGTTATAACATTGCTGATTTAGTTGAATTTTGTGAATTGTTCACTGATGGACATTAAATGACTGTTCAAGAGTAAAACTACGTACTGAGGGTTATCTTGCATTGCCTGTTTACATCAATCATAGTCCAAGCAAAATTCATGGTTTCTACTGATGTCTGTTATGGTAATCTTTAGACTATAAATGTGGGTTCATCCACAGCATATATTGCACATTTGACATTTAGGCTTATGGCTTATGGCTTTTTTTTTTTTTTTTGGAGACTGGTTTTGTGCATAATGTTGTATGTATTAATTGTTGTGGCTCTGCTAAGTGTATTGATGTATCTTTGTAGATAATGCATGGATAGACTTGTTGAAAATGGTTGACTAAAATAGTTAAGATCTGTCCTGTTGGGGCATGGGCTCCCCACGGACAACTGGTAAACTGGTAACAAGGTCATGGGAACCCAAGGGTTTATAATATATAAAAGCTATGTACACAATGCATTAAAAAAGTATTAAGACACTTTTTTGTGTTTCATATGTTCAGGCTTTGTGCTAAAATGAAACAAAAATCTAGTTTTTTCGTGTCATTTTGTGCTCAATTCCCCTTAATGAGAATGTGAAAACAGAATGTTAGATTTTTTTTGCAAATTTATTAAAAAAGAAAACCTACATTTTGTATGGACAAAAGTATTCATAGCCTTTGCTATGTCACTTGAAATTTAGCTCTGGGGGGCCTCCTATTTCTCTTGATCACCTGTGATAAATTCAGTTGATTGGACATGATTTGGAGACACACTGCTGTCTTTATAACGTCTCACAGTTGACAACTGCCTGTAGAGCTCAGAGGCAGGATTGTGTCACGGCTACAAAAAAAGTGCTGCATTGAAAGTTTCCAGGAGCACAGTAGCCTCCATATTTCTTAAATGGAAAGATTTGGAAAAAAACATGACTCTTCCTAGAGCTGGTTGCCTGACTAAAGTAAGTTTTCAGGAGAGAGGGGCGTTTGTAAGAAAGACCAAAGCACCTAATAGTCACTCTGGCTGACCTCCAAAACTCCTGTTTGAAGATGAGAAAAACTTCTAAAAGCCCAACCATCAGTGCAGCATCTGACCAATATCATCCCTACCATGAAGCATAGTGGTGGCAGCATCATACTGCTGGGGGTGTTTTTCTGTGGCTGGGACATGGAGAATTGTCAGGATTGAGGTAAAACTGAGTGGAGCGGAGTTGTCTTAATGAAAACCTGATCAGGAGCACTTGGGACCTCAGATTGGGCTGAATTGTTCTAGGAGTACTAATATTGCATGATAATGGCACTCTGACAAATGTTCTTCAGGTATTGCTCTGCTACATAAAGTACACAAGTAACCTAAGAACAATCCCAGCACTTTTTTTTGAGAGGGGATTTTAGTTGAGATTTTGAGATTTGTTTGGTAGGTATTCTCTGGATTCTCTGTGTTATTGTGCCTCTGCGATTCTGCAATAAAATACTCATGCAGAGTCTCATCTCCATGGTAATGGTCCATCATCCAAATAGCACAGTTCCTTTCCTGCAAACACCCATTGCTGACTAATGTGGATGAGCACTGAAGTTTTATGGTGTCTCTAGATCTCTCCATCTGGCATTAAACTACTTGCTTTACACCCCTTTAAATCACCACCACCTTGCCCAACAAAAACCTGACTTGTTAATATTAGCCAAAGACAGAAACTAGTATATCTGGGGAGGAAAATGGGCAATAAAGTGTTCTTTTGTTGGCCATTCCTTTTGCAGATGTTGTCGTTTTAATAACAGCCTCAACATGAAATATGAGCAGTGCTCAAAGTCCTAGCTGGAGAAGAAGCAAGGAAAGCCATAGCATCTCATGTAATCTATCTCACATGGTGCAAAACAATTGTTTGGTTCAGATGTGCGTATACCTGTATGATAGTACATATAAATGTATATCTTCTACGTATACATTAAAAGAGAAGATAAGCCAAAAAGATTACAGTATTGAGTTTGAGTGCTTGTTTCACATTGGATAGCTCTTGTAGCTTGTTGACTTTGGGCCTTTGAACTGAGTTGTCCGTGCATTTGATTGGCATTTGTGGGGAAAGCCTGTGATGTCATTGTCATTATTTGGATAGTTTTGGAATCTTGGGAGACGTGCCGATAGTTTGAACAGAGTAGTGCACTGTTTGTGTGTTGTACTGGAGTGGGAGTGCTGTTTTTTCGTGGTCTGGATGGTGATCAGTTGTTTTGGAGATGTAGAAGGTAAGTGTCAGTCTTCTAATGTGCACTATGCTAAAGTTTTGAACAGGTGTTCCCTTGTAGGTTTAGCAGCGCTTCCCAACAGGGCATTCACCACCTTTGTTTTCTAGTGTACGGCGGGTAGAGCTTCCCTTTTCCCCTTCCATTCATCGGCTTGTGAGCATTCCATGGTTTTGAAGGGTTGCCAGCGTGCTGGTCACCTTTACCGTGCCACTGGTTTGTAAATGCATAAAAACCCACCGCTACACTTCACAAAGACTAGGGGTGAGTTTGTAAGCTTGATGGATAGGTAGTTAGCAGGGACACTCTTGTCTTTGTGGGTATTGTCAAAGCCGGTTGGGTGCATTGGAAGGTTTGTCACCCAATCTTCTATTTGTCTCTGTTTGGTAATTTGTTAGCCATTGATGAAGTGGTGGAGGATTTTATTGAGTTGCCATGTGAAAGTGGTTTGGAGATGTGTACTAAGAAGCAAGCTTATAATGATAGTATTATGAAGTTGACATTGGTTGTTTGAGATTGGTGTGTTAAAGCCTGGTACTGTCAAGCCTTGTGTGTCTGTGGACTTATCTCTGCCTCCAATGGCGAATGCCACTGGTTTGTCTTTTTAGCAGCAAAAAGAATTGCTCTTGTTACAGATACAGGCTAAGCAGGAAAGTGAAAAATGTTATCAGGAGATGGAAAAGGCTAGACTTGATGTGGAAAGGCAAAAACTTTAGCTGGCAAGAGAAGGTAAGCTGGAGGGTGGTGTTGAGCGCTCCTTGGGGGTGCATTCAGGAGCAAGGTCAGATGACTTAAGTGACTTGAGACTGGTCTCTAAGTTTAATGAGAGGGACCCAGACACGTTTTTCTCTTTGTTTGAGCTTTTATCAGAATCTCATGATTGGTTAGGTTCTACATGCATGTTGTTGTTACGGTGTGTTCTGACAGGTAAGGCACAACAGGCCTTTTCTGCTTTGGGTACTGCTGACTGTGTTGTGTATGAAACAGTTAATTCTGCTGTGCTTAAAGCCTATGAACTTGTGCCCGAGGCATATAGGCAGCATTTCATTTGGAGTATATAAGGGATCTGGTCACTCACTGACAGTTGGTGCTCCTCAGCTGGGGTTGTAAGTCTTAGAGGTCTTAGAGAGTTTGTCATTTTGGAACAATTTAACAACTCTGTGTCGGAGCGCATTGCAACTTACATTTGTGAGCATGGTGTTAAGTCTGTGACAGAAGCTGCTGCACTTGCTGATGATTACTACTTGACCCATTCGTCTGGCACTAGTTTTGTTTCCTCTGATCCTCGTGAAGCCTGAGTTTGAACCTAGAAGTGGTCGGTTTTCATGTGAGTCCACCACCACAAAGTTTGCAATTACTGCCATAAACATGGGCATTGGAAAAATGACTGTTATGCTCTGAAATCTTGTCCTAAGTAGGGCACTAGTAGTGCTAAACCTGTTATGTGTAACAGACTCTGCCCGATTCCAGGTATGGGTCAACCATTTGAGCACTTGCTGATAGACTGTGTGGGTCCACTGTCACCATTCAAATCTGGTGCTTGTTACTTGTTGAATGTAATGTGTCAGAGCACAGGGTATCAAGCTGCATATCCTCTGTGCTGCATTACAGCCAAATCTGTTGTCCTTGCACTGTCTCCGTTTATTCCCACATATCATTCAGTCAGACCAAGGGTCCAATTTTTGTTCCAGTTTCTTTGCACAAGTCCTAGAATAGTTTAAGGTAAAACATAATCTTTCATCGGCCTATCATACACAGAGTCAAGGTGCTCTTGAAAGTTTTCATCAGACGTTAACGTCCATGTCGCGTTTTTTTTTGTGTTCAGATGCAGGGCCTTACCATGGATGTTGTTGGCTGCTTGAGAGGTGGTCCAGGAAAACATAGAGTTTAGCCCTAATTACCTGGTGTTTGGTCATAAAGTCTGTGGTCCCCTAGCATTGTTAAAGGACAGTTGGAAGGAGTCTGACCCTCCTAGTAACCTACTTGTCTTTATAAATGGTTTCAGGTACAGGCTATATACAGCTCAGGAGACGGCTAAGAAAAGGTTAGCTGGTGTACAGTCTAAAATGAAAAAGCATTATGAGTGTAAAACTGAACACAGAGAATTTCTCCCTGGTCACCAGGTGCTAGCCCTGATGCCCCTTGTTACATCTTCCTTTTAAGCAAAGTATTCAGGGCTATACCCGGTTTTAAAAAATTGCTCGATCAGAACTATTTGATCTCTACACCTGATCGTAGGTCACACAAAAAACTTTTTCATATTAATCTTTTGAAACCGTATTTTGTCCGTGAACCTATTGAAAATGTGTCTGAGTTGAATTCCCCTGTAGCTTATACTGTTTGTTAGTCTGTGTATTCTGTGTGTCCAGTAGTAGCAGAACTGGAGGCAGAAGACCCTCCGGGTCTTGATGAAGCTGTTCTGACCGGTAGCTTTTACCTGAAGCTTTTACTAACGGGGCATTAAAGTATTATTAGTGGGGTTTTGAAACCACAGCTGTTTAGTTGGTGCTTCCTTATTTCTTTGTTCATTTTTATATTTTTATTCTTGGTTTGAGCCTTTGAGATGCACTTGCTTGTTGCTTCAGCGATCGGGGTTCAAATCCCAACTAGGCCAAGCTGACTCCACTTGCACTGAATATTAGTATTATATAACATATTATAGAAAATATAATATTAATATATAATAACATATAATGCTTGCAGACGTTTATTTTTTTACGAACCCTCACTCACACTTGTTTTTTCCATGCTAGCCTGGGTTCTGAGTCTGTACGCCGCTTCTAGGTTCACCCTTTGTGAATCTAACAAAACAAGAATCTAACAAAAAGTGGTGATGATGGAACTGTGGTATAATGACAATAATACATGAGATATTGCCACTGGTTTACTGATATTTGATATATGGCCTGTGGACCTCCTGGCTTTTATTCCCCTCAGTTACCTTGTATGAACATCACATACAGATAATAATCTACTGTAATTAAAAAGGGGTAACCATGTGTGCCTTAATGCTAGATATCAAATATTAGTCATGCTGTACATTTCTTAATTCAACCTTGGCAATTGTTTGGTAAAATTTTTGGCAATTTGCACTTTTACACTTAAGGGTCTCCAAGTGTCCTCCTTTAAGAATATATATATATATATTATATATATATATATATAGTTCACTTACGATCCACGATCCACATTTCTTTTTAGGTTATTTTCCATAAAACCTGCCACATGTGTCAGGTGGCAGAAAGCAAGAAATGTGAAACCAATTCTACCATTATTTAGCATTGTTCATAGCCCTATGTAGCTGGTATTTTACTTTTTCATCTGGGCGTTTAGCAAGGTGATTGTCTGATAATGCTTTATCTATATTGGGATCAGATGTAAACAGACAAGGGGAAGGTAGAATAGATGACACTTTATCATTAAATGTTTCAGATAGGGTGAACAGAAGCATGAAATAAATGTAATATTCTTGGGGTCACACCACTGTTGTTGGTCATGAAACAGGTCCCTCCATCCATGTTTTTTTCAGACTCTGCTGTCCTGTCCCTATACTTAAGAAGGCGTAAGATTCTGTTAGCTGTATAGATTTATAATAATAATAATAATAATAATAATAATAATAATAATGATGATGATGAAGATGATGATGATAATAATATCATTTTATTTATTAACACTTTTCAAGGTACCCAAGAAAAATGTACAGTAAAACAGTAAAATCATATAAAAACGATATCACATATACTGTAAAACATATAAACCAGGCTCAAGATAATACAGCAGGTGAAATATGTGTTGAATGACATGAAATTCTCACCAGATGTGGGTAACAAACCATCAAATCCACACATTTAAAGAAATCAAACCATAGATGTCAATAAAGTTATGTGTAATAATCAGAAATGACACAGGGAAAAAGTATTGAAGAAACACATGAAGAAACAGAGATGCAAAAAGCCATGGAAAGACATAACACCAGCTGAATTACCATCTATCAATAATTAGAAGACTCCACTGCTGAAGAAAAAGTTCTCAAATACATTTAGACAAGACTGTGAAATACTGGGAGAATATTGTAGCTGACGTGCCCCATACAGCTGTGTTACCATGGCAACATCGGAAGTTAGGGTGAGATCTATATATTTGATTTCAGCTAGTTTTTTTTTATTTATTTATGTGAAATGTATTTTTGTTGTTCTTAGTTTTCACTGTGTTCCATAATTTTGTGGACAGAGCAAAATGTTTGTGGACATCATTAAGAGGCGTGAATCTTGTTACCAGAGTAGATACAGTGAAAATGTGTCCTAATTCGTCCATGGCTTCAGAGTGCAATGTTGCTTCACATCCTGCAGCAAGCTACAGGCTATGGCGAGTGGCACAAGCTTCAAGCTAGAGGCTACATGCTATGATGAGAGGCGCACGCTACAGCTACAAGCAACAGTTAAAGGCACAAGCTACAGGCTACAGGCTATGTAGAAACTAGATAAAACTCAAGAACTGAAAAATCAAGAGTTAATTCAAAAGGAGAAGAAGTTTAAAGCAACATATGAGCAAGAGAAAAATACTGTAAAAGGTGTTCATACAATGTTGTTCATACAAGAGTGCTCTGAAGGCGACATGTATGACATGATGGATGAGGCTGAGAAGCTCATGTCTGAGTTAAAGCAGCTGTATAATAGCATCTGATTCCAAAATGCACCAATTCAAGAAATCAAGAAATAAGCAATATTGTTTGCAATTGCTTATTGCAATTGATGAGAGTGCACCTCACTGAAGGAGGAGGTGAGTTTATACTGAGGCAGAATGATCAAGATGGGGGCAGCCGTGGCCTAGTGGTTAGGGAACCGGTCTCTTGACCAGAAGGTTGTGGGTTCGATCCCCGCCCAGGG
>JAOVVF010031701.1:0-12203 GCA_028565595.1 Duopalatinus emarginatus | reverse complement strand
TAAAAACAAACTCACCCTGTGTGTGTGGTCAGTGGTGTTCTGGAGCTTTGAGTGTCAGTGAACACAGAGCAGCAGGATCTGAATAGTCCACCGTGTGTTGTTAATGAATGTAAATGGATAATCTACAATCAGACGACAGAAACAGCATCGTCATGGCGACGGTTAGCATGTGTCTGAGGCACATTTTTTGATGTGGAAGTATCTTTAGGGTAAAAACGACAGACAGACACAAAACGACTGATTAAATACCGTATGACACTTTAAACTGATATCTGTAGAGAAGTCTGTGATTATACACACACACACACACACACACACACCTCACTGGGACACAGGTTCGATCTGTAGAATCAGAGGGCTGTACTGACCTTTTTATCTTATTAACATTAATAACAAGAAATATACAAGAAGAACTGGTGACGGAACATCTGGTCTACAACGTTTAATGTAATTAAAAATGCATAAACACACACATGCACAATTAACAGATGTAGAAGAAGTTCTGGTGTTCTGTATAGTTTATTAGCAAGCGTTGATCCAGAGTTCAGTCCAGCTCTCCACTGTTTTTTATAAACTCCACTGAGTCCAGTCTGCTTTACAGAGTACTGACAGTAATCTAGTCTGAGTTTATAGTGTGTATGGATTCAGTGCTGTGTGTTATTCATCATCCTCTGACTTATAAACCACGAGACTGATCTGCTATGACAGGCAGGAAATACGTTTTATTTCTAATGTAAAATGAACCTGGATTAATCTTACAGATTTATAATGTAAATAACAAACCTGATTTGATGACAGCGTCAGTACAGTAAGTGTAGAGTCTAGTTTAATAAAGAGCGATGGAGAGAAGGAAACTCAAACAGAGCAGAAAGACGCAGGAGACGACAAATACTGTGAGTTAATAATGAGGAATTCATCACAATTCTGTATCACAGCCTGGTGCTTCTTAACAGTACTGTAATATCATGAACATTTCAGTCTGTAACATCTTTAATAACCAGGCAGATCTCTCAAGATAACTACCAACACTAGCTCTCACTGTGATGCTGCCACCACCGTGCTTCACAAATGAGAGGAAATTACAGGTATCAAGCTTTCACGCTCTGATTATACACTACAACATCCCACTCGGTTTTCAGTAGTAGAATCATGATAAAAGTCTTTCATCTTCACCAGACAGACAGATGTGATCCTCCAGCTTGTTACCATGGAGACTTCAATTATTGTCCATGTTTTTTCCCGGTGTCTGGAGAGATTCCTTTGAGGAAATGCTGATCGACGATCACCATAGCACCGCAACATGTTTTAATCATCCAGATACTGAACCCACAAGAGTGTTATTCAGAAAATCGACTCCGGTTCTCAGTACGTTCTTCATCACTTCACTGCTCAGGCTGGAGCCTCACTGGGGTGTGTTTTGGAAAAAATGATCAAGGGACATAGTGGACAACAATTGAAGTTAGTTATCAAAGCTGATGTGTTAGAAGCAGGAACAAATGGGCACGTCTAAGAACCTGAGTGACTTTGAGAAGGAACAAATGGTGATGTTGAGCCGATTGGGTCTGATCATCTCCAAAACATCAGGTCTTGTGGGTTCGGTCTGGTGTTCCAGCCAGCGCAGATGTTTACAGCTGGATATCTGTAACGTGCTGTTAGTGTTTTAACCGTGTGGTTCAGAGGGGACTGTCACCTTCGTGTCAGAGTGTGTGTACGACTCCATGCACATGCTGCGTTGGCTAATAATAGAGAAGATCAGCATGACCTTGAGTCAAAGCATCGATGCAGAAGTGAGGAAGTATGATCATCACTGATCAGGCAGCGAGGTCCGATTTCCACACTGCTCTTAAAGATTTCTCAAAGATCAGTTTCATTCAGTGCACGTGAAGGTTGAAGGCCCCGTGTGTTGGTGTGGGGACATGCCATGAAGGGGGGGTTGCTCTCATTCTGGTGGACGTGACTTTACTGGGACGTGTTTAGAATAAAAACATCCCTCATTGAACATGTGACACAGTGGTAGAAAAACGTCTTCCAGATACTTCTTCCAGATACAGTAACAACCCGAAGATATCTGCACTGAGCACTTTGGGTTGCACTGGTGTGTATTTTTAAATAGTTACATAACTTGTAGAATGTTATAAATATAATTTGTATAACACCAGAGGAGTGGACTGTTCCTCTCCAGACAGCCCACAGATCCACCAGGTCTGAGTAAGACTGTGTGCACTGAGTCCAGGGCTGAGAGAAGAAGATCCTCCTGTCATCTAAAGCCCAAGGGAACAGTCAGTTCTTAAAGTTGTGTTGGAAACGGGAAAAATGGGCAAATGTAAGAAGCTGAGTGACTTTGACAAGGACCAAATACTGATATAGACGACTGGGTCTGATCATCTCCAAATCAGCAGGTCTTGTAAGGTGTGTCCCAGTATACACTGGTTAATACCTACCAAACATAGTCCAGTGAAGGACGCGAGTGAATATTTGTGCTAGCGTAGTAGTCAGTTAGTGTATTTCCACACTCCTGTACAATCATATGCAGTTTTGGATGGAGTCTTTGTATAGTTAGTAGGTTCAGCTTTTCTACTAAGGTTCTACATCTGTTTCAGATGTTTCATATGTTTGGAACCTTTTAGTGTTCCTCAGATGGACAAACTGAGGAACCCTTAAGCATAACGAATGCAGCTTCCTCCAGAATGTATTTATGGTCTAATGTTTTGTTTTGCATTCTTCTCACTTTTCTAACCTCGCATCCTCAACCTGAAAATAAAAATATCCCAAATCAGACCTTTTCCACACAGAGATTTAAATCCCTGTCAGGATTCACAGTGGATGTGAACATGCTCCACGTCAACGTGATTAACAGCTCAAACACCAACCTTCTGAGTAACACCATTTGAACTTCTCCATCCTTTCACTTAGCATTTAGATCAGGTTCAAGCTTTAATGTTCAGCATTTCTCACAGTGATATCTGTGCAGGAAAATTGGCCGTGTTATCACATTCTAGGTTGTTTGATGGAGAACTCCTGTCTCATCACGTCACTAAGGACATTAGTATTATTAGTGTCCTGTCACTATTAGCAAACATCACAAAGTGAAAAATTCTGATTGTGTTTTAATTGTCGAGAGCCTCAGAGATGATCCAGAAAGCAGATGGAGGAATGACGGATGACGCGGCTGAAGGCGACGCAATCGGCACAATTATTTGTGTAGACAGATGGAACGTGCAGAGAGCAGGGTCACGATAGGACACATTAAAAATATATGTGTTCAAACTTGTTATTTTAGTGATTGGTAATGTTGGAGGTGGAAATGTAGATCACGTTACTGTCTGAAGACCAGACATTCACACAAGCCTGGTGGTGTCATCATAACGGTGTGGGGTTTGAACACAGAAATTCTCCACCTCAGACTACAACAGAATTGTGGAACGTTCTGGAGGAAGTCTGGGGTTTATTACATACTGAATATTTACACAAGCTTGTGTGGAAGCTACCAAGTATTAAACTGGTCTACCAGTTTTTCTGGCACTTCAGCATTCTTTATAATATTTATAGTTTTTACTGTTTAATTCCCAGAGGGATTCCTCAGGGCTGTATCACTGGACCAACCCTGTTTCATAAGTCTGTACATTTTACACTTGAGTAGAAGGTTCCTCAAGGAATTTTTGGGTAATTAATCTTTCTTTTATCTGTTTCAAAGTTCTCTCTCAGACCTTTTCAGCTTCAGGACAAATAGAAGAATCTTTTAGATGCCTCTAACTTTTATTAGAGGTTTTCTAAAAGTCAGATTTTTTTGAGGAATATCAGTGCATTTCTTGTGAGGTTATATTTTATATACCTGACTGCTTTATTTATTTAACATTTCCATACCATGATAAGTGTAACTTTGAGTTTGAACTTACAGCCTTCTGGTTTATGTTGGAGTTTTGAGATGGTCTGTGAGGGAACGTGGGTATCAGATCATACTGGATCACTAACACGCCCTGATCCTGACCTAAAATCCACCTGATCCTTTATCCTGTTCACTCAGACGTCTTCTAGTCAGTTTTTATGTTGGTTACTTCAGTCTGAGTTTAAAACTGCTGTCTCTTACTTAGACTTGGTGAACCCCACTGCATTGTGAAGGACTCAGGAACTATGCAGAGATGTGGAATCCTTTGAGTTCCTGAGTTTAAAAGGACAAACTTCTAGTTCCTGAGGAAAGATGGACAATTGATGAACCAGTGACAGGGTCATAAGAGACCAAGGCTCACCAATGTGCATGACAAGAAGCACCTGTCTTTCTATCAGATATCACAAAATCTTGTGGTGTCCATGCCCTGATGGCTCAGTGCTTCCCTGGTGTTTATGTTATGTCTGATCTGTGTACTTCAGACTGTTGTACAGAATATTAAACACACTTATTATTACCTACACAGTTTGCCATCTATATGTGTTTTAAACCGACTACAGGAAAGTTTTAGACCTTCTTATCTGTTCAACCAGTCGACAATGAAGCACAAACCCAGATAGTAGAACAGTTCAGTGGGACTGGTTCAGTTTTCAGAGGAATGAGACACAAAAGAAACAGGTAGCAGCATGATGACTATATTTCACCAGCTCGAACATCATCACCTAGTTTAGTTCACTGAGGCGTTGACGATGGACAGAGCGCCTCTGCCAGAGGTTACAGATTATAATATTACACACTGCTTATTATAAACTCGGCTCTGTCTCCTGGTGTCCTCTTTTTATTTCTATATATCACCATTTCTCTGAAGCATGTGGAGATATGAGTTTGTTAGTCGTGTCGTGCAGCACCGTCACCAAAAAACGTGTTAAGCTGGAAATCAAGGAAAACGTTCACAATGGGAAAAACTCACTATAGATATCAGTGTATCAGTTAATGAATATACACTGACATGGTCAGCACTGATCAGTCTATTAGATCATTAGATTCATTTACTTAGAGTATAAATCTGTATGAATAAAAGCGTTATACACCTGTATCTAGTTACAAGATACAAAAAAAATTCTTAAACACTGAGGTTAATTCATTAATGATCTAAATTCAAAATGTTTTAACCTTGATCTTTCTGTCCTTCTGAAGTAACTACAGTGACCAGACCCACAGGTTCCTTTTATAAAACCGTCTGATGGTTCCTAAAGGGAGTTTGTCTGTCAGACAGTACCCTGATGTCCCTCTGGCACAAGACTAAATCATTCAGACCTCTCTCTGATCTTTCTGATCTCAACATCTTTCTTGTACTCAGCACAGTCTTGAGGGATGAGTACAGCTCTGTCTTTTCCCTTCATCTTCAGTAATTCTGCTTGTTTGTGGAATTTCAAAGCCAAAATTTTAGTACCTTTGTGAATCTGTCCTTGTGAAACACATCTGCATCCTGCTGCATTTATTCTTCAAGGTCATGTATTATTTACCTTGTTTCAAGTGAACTATTCCACCGAGTTTCCGTTACACAGCTAAAACAAGGAACGTCATCATGGAAAACCTTTCCTGGGCCTCTCATGAACACCGGTGCATGATGACGTTCGAAAATAATGCAGAGTAATCACTGGACTGCTCAAGTTCACCACAAACCATCTCAGTAATCAGATCCTTATCCATCAGGATCATAACAGCACGTCATGAATGTCAGGGAGAAGATGTCTACCATCCTGTAGATAGCCAAGAACCTGGTGGTTTAACAACAAAGAGAGCTTCTGATTGGCCTTCATAACCAGTGGGGTTTCTCCAGTCTTTATCTCCATCAAGAACTTTTGTTTACTAATTTGGACAAACATCTGATCCCTGATTGTAAAGCCAATCTTCTGGTTTCTGCTTCAAAACCGATTCTTCACAATAAATAAGCCGTGACTGATTTCCACGACCTCGTTTAGGCCATCTACATATGATGCACGGAAACTTTCTAACCCAAACCCTCATTTGCTTCTAGAGATCATAATGGTTGTGCAGGACAAATAGAGCGTCTCTGAGTAAACCATTCATCTAAATAAACCCCATTTTGTATTTGATCTCATTTGCTTTTATGGTTCGGCGTGTAAGATTGATCCCCAGCAGTCGAGGTCGTTTCACAAACGATCCACAGTTAAAAACGCATTTGAAAGCGTCGCTTGAGAGCAGATGGAAATGGGAACGGAGGAAACTGATTCCATCGTCTGAACCACAGTCTTGATGACTCTGAAGCTCAGAAGTACAAAAGTTGTAGTGATATACATACAGTAACAGTGTGACAGTGTGATCACGTCATGACACCAACACGTCACCACGTCCATCGTTAATCACGCGTTTATATTAATGTGCTCGTTCTGATATGGGATTGTTTCTATAGTAACAGCATATTCACATAATACACAACAGATCTTTTCATAATGTTTATATAACATTTACGGAAGTAGTGTCAGCGCTTTGCATTAGTCAAAGGTGAAATACATCACCTTGTAACGGATTGTAAAGAGAGGCTGGTGAGGGAAGGTTCATGTCCTGTATTTAATCTGATGGGTTTGTCCTCTTCTAACAGGACAATGTCCCACCATACATACATACTGCTGGGGCAGCCGCATATGGAATGGAGAATGGAGACAAGAGTAGACTAGACATTAAGGTTTATTAAGAGGGGAAGTCCCCTGGACCCAGTGCAAGTGGTGGGAGGAAGGAGGAGGTTAACTAATTCAACGTCCATGCTGGAGAATGACCTTCACCCTGTGTATGATTCGCTAACAGCACTGGTCAGTTCCTTTACTCACAGGCTGCTTCACCATGAGTGTGTGAAGGAACGTCACCGCAGGTCCTTTCTCCATTGTTCTGGAGGATGTACAGTGTATATTGTCTACAGAAGCTTGTGGAGTCGATACCCTGTGATGGACCTCAGTATTAAGACCATTGTGCCAGCTTTTTTTTCATTAGTGGATATGCTTTATATGTCTTTCTCATACCATTACTAGAAAGCTGCTGAGATATAAGAGGAATAAAACACTTGGAGATGACCTGCTGTAGAAAGAGATTCAGATTTGTGGTGGAAACACTAACCTGTCCTCAGGCTCCATCACACCACTTCGGCGCTGATTATTTTCCCATAACAGCGCAACACTGTGTGCTTTATTGCTTAGACATTGTGCGCTCTGGGTGCTGGAGCGGTGACGGGGTCAACCTGCGGAGACTGTTTTGAAATCAATACCGAGCCTGTCTAATGGTAGGAGAGTTGTAGGAGTTGGTGTACGTCAACCCACAGCAACGTTGTGTTGTTCCCTGTGCTCAGTCCTGAGAGCTGGCTTTACTGGACTGTGATTGAATCTGGAACTGCATCGACGTTATTATCCTCTTTAGAACAGAGAGAGAGAGAGAGAGAGAGTCTGTGAGAGTCATACAGGGATTTTAAATGAATCTTTATTACAGATTGTTTTAGTGCAGTTTGTCGATTTGTTGATTCTTATTATTCTTATTGTGTAATAAGAATAAACGGATTTATTATATTGCGGTTCAGAGGAAATTAAACGGGGTGTAAAACGAGTGTTGCAAGACTGAGAATTATAATAATTGCTTTAGGGACAGGATTTTGATACAAGGTTCAATTACAGCCATTTCTCACAACATGTATTTCTCCACAGGAAGAGGAACCAGCTGAGAAAGCTCAGGGGTCTGGTTCATTATTCAGATTGAGTCTCTCAGACCAAATGGAGTTGGTTTTAATTGGAGATCCGTTTGGCACCCTGAGGAAACCGAACACTCACTGAAATGCTAATTTAATGTCTGTGTTCGCAAAGTGTTTACTTTCCATTTCATCAAATGTTCCCATCCAGACTAGTTGCTCATTAAGTGATCGGTAATGGAAGTGCACATAAACATCTGGCCAGATGTTCTGGCCAAAAGTTTTAATTAAAGCTGTGGTTTATGACCTGGAGTCACCTGGAGTCACCTGGAGTGGCTCCACAGGCAGGGCAGATAGTAGATGACAAAAATATGGTGAGGTTTGGAATAGTGGACAGGAAAACATAGCTGGAGACACTGCTGGTTATCATACAGTGATATCATAATTTTTTATCCATTTATAGTTACATATGATGGAAGATCAGTGATTCTTCTTGTTCTCATTTGTGTTATAGTAGTAACGTGTGTATAGCTCGAGACTAGAGAACCAGTCTTGTGATCAGAAGAATACCAGTTTGATCAAGATTGAGCAGGGAACCTAACCCCCAACTGCTTCCAGGCTGGTGTGTTTGCTGCCCCCTAGTGGATGCTTTCACTCGAGTGTGATTTATTGCACAGATGAGTTAAAATATACAGGTCATTTTCCCTTGTGTCCAAGCACGGTAGGTCAGTCATCTCACTTTCACTTCAGGTCACATGTTCATATGTGACACCGTCAACACCTTCGCTAGATCTTAAATAATCTGCTTACAGAAAACTACACCATGTCAACTTATTTTAATCTGTTTACTTTTAGTGCAGCATCTTCTAATTCTGACCAATCAGAATCCAGATACTCTGTTCCTCTTCTTCATCTTCAGCTGATTTCGATTCTTCTTCACTGAGCTCCTGCTGGAGCCTGAGAAGCATTAGTGGTGTAAGTGGGTGGATTTCTGCCCCGTATCGATTTGCACTAGAGTGAAATTGATCTGCTCGGGCAATCCAGAAATTTCAGTTAGTCTTTGTCTCCAGCTTCATCAGCCTCGTAATGGCCGGGTGAAGTGTGATTCCACGCTAAGGCCATTTGTGTGTAGTTCAGGATCAGCAGAAGGTGCTTGAGGGTTCTTCAGCACGTCTTCTGCCCATGCATATTAGAACTCTCATCGATCGGGTTTAGAACAACGAGGTGGACACGGACAAATGTAATGCTGTCCTGTTGCTCTGTCTAGTTCTGGAATGCGAGTGTTTATATTAATGAGCTCGATCTAATGCGTTATTGTTTCTATAGTAACAGATCGTCTACAGGCACATGTACAGCTAATAATGCACTAATCAGGAATGGTTAAATAGATGGAAGGAGTCTCCAGTATCAGAGTTTACATGGAAAACTTGAAAAAATACTGTTTTTTTGTATATTATTAATTTACAAAAAGAGAAAAGAGTGAGTCTGTGTTTAATTGATATAACATCATGACATCACATACAGTAGATCTCATTCCGGACATTCTATAGTGTTATTGTATTATTATACCACAGTTAGTTCTGACCCAGCAATCTGATTGGCTGAAAGATGTTCCATGAGTGCTGTTATTGTACGATAACAGCACTGGGACCGAAGCGCTCCAAATATCACTCTGCCACATACACCGTTGTAACCATAGCAACAACGCCAGCGTTGATAAACCAGACACCACAGCCATAACGTTAATAAAGTTAATTAAGGTAAAGTTTACTCCTAATATTTCCTCCTCCAATGTGGATCAGTCTGCACCTTTACTGTCTCTGTACTGAAGATTCACTTCACTGACATGCAGTGAGTTGTTGTAGGCAACCAGGAAAACCCGGAGTGGACTTTCAGTGGTCTGTGTCTCCTATTAATCAACGATGTGAAGGGGACACGCCCACTTCAGATGGAACGGTGGCGACGCCCATGTATATAACGCTAGATGATTTAGCAGCAGGTCGTCTGATAGAATGGAACTATTTTACCTGGAGGAATGTTCATAAACAAACCGATCATATTTTTCCGTCCTCTTTATCCTAAAATCTATCAATAAACACTGAGAACAGAACTGTGGTATAATCACAATAATACACTCAAGGGTCGTGTTATATGGTAAGATATTGGCACTATCTCACACACAGCACACCCTCTCGTGTATTATTGCTTAAGTGTACAGTGTTCTAAATGAAACAGTACCCTGTGATACTCAGTATTAATCCCCTGGGTGCTGTACCCTGTTGTTTAGATAGATCATTCAGACCTGTGCTTCACACTCCTCCCTCATCCTCGTCTTTCTTTCAGCTGTACCGTGTTCTGGTTTTTTATTCAGGTCTGCCGAGACTAAAAGCCTGCATCGTTTTTGTTCCCATTTCAGTCGTATCCTCCAGACACACACTTCAGACGCACTGAGACAGAAGACAGAATGTGGCGTTGATGGATGTCTGGTTTTACTGAGGCAGGAGAGTAAGCGCTCATCATGTTGGTGCTAACGTGACTCAGGGGAACGTGTTGTTGTGGTCAGGTGGATCGCATCGTTTTCGTTTCGCAGTAATGACTCAGGGTTCTGCAGTGCTTTCTGGTGGAGGTGGGCAGTGTTACCCATAATGCCGGTGACTATAAGATAGATACAGTGTTTACACTAAACATGGTTTATGGAGTGGTTAATAGGTTTGGTAGAACCTCATATGGTGTGAATCTTCTCATGTTATCTTTTCTGATGGTCTGAGCTGTAGCTTCAGTAGAGTATTTGGTATGTTTGGTCAACCAACATGCTATGAATCACCATGAGGCAGTTTGACTGACATGGTCAACCCCAGAACATATACCACTGCCTTTTGGTAAGATTTCCTGTTGAACTTTTTTTGAAGAGGGCCAATCAGATCCCGAAGGTTGTGGCCATGAAGTTCTCCAAAGATCTCTAAGGATGAGGAACTTCTAATGAGTGTTCCAGAAAGAGATCTGTGGAGAATAAAGGAAAGCTTTAACAAAGGATAGAGCTCATGGCTGAAATAAAGCCAGATTTCAGATGGACACGAGCGTGATGGCTCCAAAGCCACTGGTCTTCCAGACTGTGCAGCTACTGAATACGGCCTGGGATTCTCAGATCTGATGTGTGACAAAAATATTGATAAACAGACCTATAAATATCCGGAGAACCTCAACAAACAGCGTGAACGTACTGTAGAACTCTAACCCAGCAAGATTCGCTTGTAGGCGTCAAACCGTTGAATCATTCCAAAGCAAACAAGCGCCTCCGTCGTCCTCGTTCTCTTATAAAAATGACTGTATTTATCAGACATGCCACAGAAACATGTTAGCCAAAAACAAACAGCTGATGCTCCTTTTTTCACAAAACCCGAGAGCAGGCTGATGAGCTTTAATGAGCTTCAGAGGTGGAGGTTGGACAGCTCGTTGTACCAGTGCTTGCTCCTGTATGGAGTCTTTTTCTTGTCAGAAGCGTCTCACCTTACTTACTGAAAGTGTTTTGACCGCACGCTGAAGACTCCAGGAAGAAATTGCTTTGCTGTCCATGTGTGGAGCTTTAAATAGCTCCTGACTGCAGCGTCCAGCATCGGACATTCAGCATGTGGCATTGTAATAAGAACACGTGTAGCTGTAAGTGGTCCAGTGATGGATGGCCCTCAGATGGAATACACTTATGAACGTGTTGATGTTCGTTTCAAATGGAAGCCATCAGTAATGTTGTCAGAGTGACTGGTGGCCACTGGGCTAAGTGATTTGAATTTCAACAAATCATGTCTACAAATAGATTAACTATGAGTTTTGTCCCTCAGTTTACTTCTAGCCAGGACATTACAATCCACTTAACAATGGGCTTTGGTCTTGTTCTGAGCCATGAAGATCTGGACTAACCAAATGCTGAGGCCCTAGAACTTGGTTAGTCCAGATCTTCATTGCTCTGATATGTGAGTAGTCCCAGACTTCAAGGCTTTAACTTTTTAGTCTCAGTATTTGGGGATTTTTGTTAGCTCCCATTTGCTCAAATTTTTGGGAAGAATTAGAAGAATTAAAGGAAGAAACCTTGAGAGGAACCAGACTCATAAGGGAACCCATCCTCATCTGGGTGACACAGACAGTGTGATTATAAATTATATAAAGTGCAGGTAGACAGAGAATTAAAGTCTGTTATCTAATTCATGGTTTCTACATCCCTCCATTATGGTATATTGTAGACGTTCCATGTCCATGGTGGGTCAGATGAGACTGTAAGAATATAAGGGGTGTCAGAGATGATCAGGCAGGGTTTGGGGAGCAAGAGGAATCAGAACTCAGGGTTGCTGGTATTTCCGGGTGCCTTAGCTGTAGCAGGTGTAGCTCGTCCAGATGGGAGGTGAAAAGAGAGTACAGATAGTTAGGTATGATCTTTTATGTAATGGTCAATTTAAATGAGTGCTGGTTAGTCCCAGTATTCAAAGGTCTGTCTCTTGGATTAATCCCAGTCTTTAGTGTTCTGACTCTTGAATTAATCCCAGTCTTTACCGTTCTGACTCTTGGATTAATCCCAGTCTCTAGTGTTCTGACTCTTGAATTAATCCCAGTCTTTACCGTTCTGACTCTTGG